>CM038220.1:175335167-175640663 GCA_021442155.1 Cymbidium sinense
TATAACTAATAAAACTAATAACTAATAAAAACTAATAAAATAAATAAATAATAACTAATAATAACCTAATAACTAAAGTAAAAAACTAAACTTAATAACTAATAAACCTAATAATAACTAATAACTAACAAAAATAAATTAATAAACTAAATAACTAATAACTAATAACTAAAATAAAAACTAAACTAATAACAAATAAAAAAAAAAAACTAAGAACTAATAAACCTAACTAATAACTAACTAAACTATTAATAACTAAACTAATAATAAACTAATAAAACTAATAATAACTAAAAAACCTAATAAAACTAATAAAACTAATAAATAACTAATAATACCTAATAACTATTAACTAATGACTAAAAACTAAAATAATAACTAATAACTAATAACTAATAATAATAATAAAATAATAATAATAAAACTACATAACTAACTAATAATAACTAAATTAAACCTGAAATAACTAAATAATAACTAAACAACTAAACTAATAATAAAACTAATAACTAATAAAAACTACTAAAACTAATAACTAATAACTAATAATAAACTATAAACTAATAATAACAAACTAATAACTAATAAATAACTAATAAATAAAACCTAATAAATTAAAAAACTAACTAAACTAATAACTATACCTAATAATTAATAATAATTAATAATAACTAACTAATAACTAATAATAACTAAATAATAACATCTAAAAACTAAAACTAAAATAATAACTAATAAAACTAATCACTAAACTAATTAACTAATAACTAAAACTAAACTAACTAATAAGAACTAATAACTAATAACTTAAAAAACTTATACAATTAACTAATATTAAAACTAATAAATAATAACTAACTAATAACTAATAATAATAATAAATAATAATAATAATAATAATAATAACTAAATAACTAATAACTAATAACTAAACTAAAACTAACCTAATAACAAATAATAATAACTAATAACTAAAATAAAAATAACTAAACTAACTAATAAATAAACTAATAAAACTAAATAAATAATAAACCTAAATAACTAATAACTAATAACTAAAACTAATAACTAATAGCTAAATAACTAATAAACTAATAAAATAACTAAACTAATAACTAATAAATAATAATACTAATAAAATAAAACTAAAAAACTAAACTAATAAATTAAAACTAATAACTAACTAACTAATAACTAATAAAAACTAATAACTAAAAATAATAACTAATAACTAAACTAATAATAACTAATAAATAAACTAACTAACTAAACTTATAACCAATAATAATAACTAAACTAATGACTAATAACTAATAATAAAACTAATAAAACTAATAAAATAATAATAATAACTAATAAAATAATAAAACAAACTAAACTAAACTAATAACTAATAATTTAGCTAATAATCTAATAACAAATAATTAAAATAACTAAAGTAATAACTAATAAACTAAATAATAAACTAACTAATAAACTAAAACTAAACTAAATAAATAACTAAGCTAGTAACTAATAACTAACTAATAACTAATAATAACTAATTATAACTAACGAAATAAATAATAAAATAACTAAACTTAAAACTAATAATAATAAACTAAATAATAAAACTAATAACTAATAAATAATAACTAACTAATTAATAAACTAATAGCTAATAAAAACTAATAAAATAATAATAAAACTAAATAACTAATAATAATAATAATAATAATAACTAAACTAATAAACTAACAATTAAAACTAAATAAACTAATAATAAATAAGTAACTAATAATAAATAATAAATAATAAACTAAATAACTAAACTAATAATTAAACTAAAATAATAACTAATAATAACTAAAATAAATAACCTAATAACTAATAATAACTAAAAAATCTAACTAACTAACTAATAACTATTAAAAGTAATAAACTAATAACTAATAACTATTAATAATAAACTAACTAATAACTAAAAAACAAATAACTAATAATAATAACTAATAATAAATTAATAAACTAAAATATAAAACTAACTAACTAATAATAATAAAATAAACTAAACTAAAAACTAACTAATAATAATAAACTAAAACTAAGAAACTAAACTAACAACTAAATAACTAAACAAATAAACTAATAACTAATAAATAATAATAAAACTAAAACTAAACTAATAATAACTAATAATTAATAATAACTAATAAACTAACTAATAATAATAACTAATAACTAATAAAACTAAATAAATTAACTAAACTAATAAATAAATAACTAAACTAATAAACAAAAAACTAATAACTAATAATAACTAATAAAACTAATAACTAATAACTAAGCTAATAAAATAACTAAAACTAAACTAAATAATAGAACTAAAATAACTAATAATAACTAAACTAATAAACTGATAAAATTAATATCTAATAACAAACGAATAAACTAACTAACTAATAATAATAATTAATAAACTAAAATAAAACTAATAAAAAAACTAAACTAAAACTAACTAATAATAATAACCTAACTAACTAACAACTAAAAACTAAACTAATAATAATAACTAAACTAACTAAACTAAATAACTAAACTAAATAACTAATAACTAATAACTAAATAAACTAACTAATAACTAATAATAAGTAAAACTAAAATAACTAAAAACTAAACTAATAAAACTAATAATAACTAAAATAATTAACTAATAATAATTGAACTAATAATAAATAATAACTAAATAATAAAACTAAACTAATAACTAATAAACTATAATAACTAAACTAATAATTAACTAATAAATAAACTAACTAATAACTAATAGTAAACTAAATAACTAAATAACTAACTAATAACTACCTAAATAAAACTAGTAAACTAATAATAATTAAACTAAAAAATAATATCTAAACTAATAATAAAACCTAACTAAAAACTAATAAACTAAACTACTAAATAAACTAACTAAAAATAATAACTAAAACTAAACTAATAAAATCTTATAAAATAAAGAAAATAAATAAATAAATAACCAACTATACTAATAATAACTAAATAACTAACTAATAATAAACTAACTAACTAAATAAGTAAATAACTAAACTAATAAACTAATAACTAAACTAAAAACTAAACTAAACCTAATAACTAAATAATAAATAACTAAATAAAAACTAATAATAAAGTAATAATAAACTAAAAACTAATAACTAATAATAACTAATAAACTAATAACTAAAAATAACTAAACTAACAACTAATAACTAACAAAATAACTAACTAATAATAACTAATAAACTAATAACTAACTAACTAATAAAACTAAATAACTAACTAATAAACTAAAACTAATAAATAAACCTATAAATAAAATTAAACTAAACTAATAACTAAAAAACTAAACTAAATAATGATAATAAACTAATAACTAAAACTAAATATTTTAATAAACTTAAAAAACTAAAAAACTAACTAAACCTAAAACTAATAAACTAATAACTAAGCTAATAGCTAATAATAACTAATAAACTAATAAAAAAACTAAACTAAAAACTAATAACTAATAAATTAACTAATAACTAACTAAAACTAATAATAACTAATAGCTAACTAACTAACCTAATAAAAATGAAAAATGAAAGACTAATAATCTAATAAAACTAATAATTAATAATAAAAACTAATAATAAAAAAAACCTAATAATAATAACCGACTAAAATAAATAAAAACTAAATTAATAAGAACTAAACTAATAAACTAATAACCTAATAAAACTAAATAACTAAACTAATAATTAATAATAACTAATAACTAATAATATAATAAAACTAACTAACTAACTAATAACATAAAACTAAAAACTAATAACTAAACTAATAAATAAAAACTAAAAATAATAAACTAATAACTAAAAACTAAAAACCTAACTAAACCTAACTAAAAACTAATAATAAATTAATAAACTAATAAAACTAAATAACTAAATAACTAAAATAATAATTAATAATAACTAAACTAAATATTAAATAACTAACTAAACTAAAAACTAATAACTAACTAATAAAGCTAATAAAACTAACTAAACTAACTAAAATAAATAACTAATAATAACTAAAACTAAATAACTAAACTAATAGACTAATAAAATAAATATCTAACTAATAACTAATAATAACAACTAAACTAAAAAACTAATAATAACTAAACTAATAACTAATAATAATTAATAAAACTAACTAATAAAACTAATTAAACTAATAACTAATAACTAAGTAATAATAACTAACTAAAACTAATAACTAATAATAACTTAAACTAATAATAAAATTAAATAACTAATAATAATAACCAATAACTAATAACTAAACTGATAACTAACTAATAACGAATAACTAACTAAACACTAAACTAAATAACTAACTAAACTAATAAACTAATAAGAATAACTAACTAATAACTAACAACTAAACTAAAAACTAAATAATAACTAAACTAAATAACTAAAAACTAATAACTAATACATAATAAAAACAAAACTAAACTAATAAAATAATAACTAACTAATAATAGTAATAAAACAAAACAAATAATAATAAACTAATAACTAATAAAAAAATCTAATAAAAACTAATAAACTAAATAACTAACTAATAATAATAATAATAACTAAACTAATAAACTAATAGCTGATAATAACAAATTAAACTAACTAACCAAATAATAAAAACTAATAAAACTAATAAACTAATAATAACTAACTAACTAATAATAATAACTAAATAACTAACTAAAACTAATAAAAACTAAACCTAATAAACTAATAAACTAATAACTAATAACTAATAAAACTAATAACTAATAATAAATAATAAATAAATAACTAATAAACTAATAACTAATAACTAAAGTAATAAAACTAAATAACTAAAAACTAACTAATAATAATAATTAAAAACTTAAATTAATAAATAATAACTAATAACTAATTAAACTAAATAACTAACTAATAAACTAACTAACTAATAAATTAACTAACTAATAACTAAAAACTAATAAACTAATAAGTAAACTAAAAAACAAAAACTAACTAATCATAATTAACTAATAATAACTAAACTAACTAATAACTAACTAATGACAAAACTAACTAAACTAATAAACTAATAATTACCTAGTAACTAATAACTAAACTAATAAATTAATAACTAATAACTAATAACTAAATAATAACTTAATAAATAATAATAAATAACTAAACTAATAACTAATAACTAATAAACTAATAAAATAACTAAACTACTAATAATAAATTAAATAAAATAAACTAACTAATAATAATAATAATAATAACTAAACAAATAATGAATAATAACTAAAAACTAACTAAACTAATAACTAATAATAAATTAAACTAATAACTAATAAAAACTAAAACTAATAATATAACTAAATAACTAATAATAATAACTAATAATTAATAACTAAACTGATAACTAATTAATAACTAATAACTAATTAAAAACTAAACTAAATAACTAACTAAAACTAACTAAACTAATAAATAACTAATAAACTAATAAGAATCACTAACTAATAATATCAACTAAACTAATAGCTAACTAACAACTAAACTAAAAACTAACTAACTAATAATTAAACCTAAAAACTAAACTAATAATTAAATAATAACTAAACTAAATAACTAAATACTAATAACTAATAAGTAATAAAAATAACTAAACTAAACTAATAAAATAATAACTAACTATTAATAATAATAAAGCAAAAAACTAATATAATCAAAATCTAATAAAACTAATAAACTAAATAACTAACTAATAATAATAATAATAAATAAACTAATAAACTAATAACTAATAATAACTAATGAAACTAACTAACCAAATAATAAAAAACTAATAAAAATAATAAACTAATAAAAATAATAAACTAATAATAACTAACTAATAATAATAACTAAATAACTAACTAAAAACTAATAAAAAACTAATAAAACTAATAAACTAATAATAACTAAAGCACTAACTAATAACTAATAAAAACTAATAACTAAACTAATAAATATTAACAAATAACTAATAAACTAATAACTAATATCTAAAGTAATAAAACTAACTAACTAACAAATAACAAACTAATAAAAAATAAATAATAACTAATAAAACTAAATAACTAACTAATAACTAACTAATAAACTAACTTATAACTAAAATCTAATAAACTAAGAACTAAACTAAGAACTAAAACTAACTAATAATAACTAACTAATAATTACTAAACTAACTAATAACTAACTAATAACTAAACTAACTAAACCAATAAACTAATAATTACCTAGTAACTAATAACTAAACTAATAAATTAAAAACTAATAATTAATAACTAAATAATAACTTAATAAAACTAATAATAAAGAATTAAACTAATAACTAATAACTAATAAACTAATAAAATAACTAAACAAATAATAATAAAATTAAATAAAATAAACTAACTAATAATAATAATAAAAAATTAACTAATAACTAATAATAACTAAACTAAATAACTAATAACTAAAATTGAACTAATAAACTAATAAACTAATTAATAACTAAAAACTAATACACTAATAACTAAATAAACTAATAAACTAATAACTAAACTAAAATATAACTAACTAATAATAATTAATAAAACTAATAATAACTAAACTAATAAACTAACTAATAACTAACTAATTGAATAACTAATAATTAATAACTAACTAATAAACTAATAACTAATAACTAACTAAACTAATAATAATAATAAGAAGAACTAATAACTAATAATAATTGACTAATAATAAAACCTAATAACTAATAACTGACTAAACAAATAATAAAACTAACTAATAAACTAATAATAACAAAATAACTAATAATAATAACTAACTAACTAATAACTAATAACTAACTAATAACTAATAACTAATAACTAAAAACTAATAACAAATAATAATAACTATAATAAACTAAAAATTAAAAACTAATAATAACTAACTAATAATAATAAAACTAATAAATAAACTAATAACTGACTAATAATAAAAAAACTACACTAATAACTAATTAACTAATAAAAAACTAAATAACTAAACTAACTAGATAACTAATAATAATAAAACTAATAATAAGTAAAACTAATAATAACTAAACTAAAAACTAACTAACTAATAATAACTCAAACTAATAAAACTAAAAACTAAACTAATAATAACTAACTAATATAATAATAATAATAATGAAACTAATAACTAATAAACTAATTAAACTAATAACTAATAATAACTAACTAGCTAATAAACTAATAACTAATAACTAATAATAACTAATAATAACAAACTAAAATAGATTAATAATAATTAATTAATAAACCAAATAACTAACTAACAACTAATAAACTAATAAAACTAATAAAATAAATAAACTAATAAACTAATAATAATAACTAAACTAATAACTAAAACTAACTAAAATAAAAACTAAACTAAAAACTAAACCTTATAAACTAACTAAACTAATAATAATAACTAATAACTAGTAACTAAATAATAAACTAATAATTAACTAAAAATAACTAAACTAATAACTAATAAAAATAACTAAATAACTAACTAATAATAACTAAACTAAAACTAACTAATCTAATAAACTAAAAACAAATAAAACTAACTAACTAATAACTAATAATAACTAATAAATAAACTAATTAAATTTAAAACATAATAACTGAAACTAAATAAATAAACTTTTAACTAATAAAAATTAATAAAACTAATAACAATAATTGAACTAATAAATAAACCTAAATAACTAAACTAACTAATAACTAAACTAATAAACTAAAACTAAATAAATTAACTAACTAATAACTAATAACTAATAAGTAACTAAAATAATAAACTAATAACTAATAACAATAAAAACTAATAAAAAATAAAACTAACTAACTAATAATAATAAAACTAATAAAACTAAAATAAACTAATAAATAAACTAATAACTAAATAAAACTAATAACTAATAAACTAAATAACTAAATAAAATTAATAACCTAACTAATAAATAACTAAACTAATAACTAATAACTAAAACTAATAATAATAACTAACTAATAATAAAACTAATTAAAATCTAACTAAACTAAGTAATAACTAATAAACTAAACCTAATAACTAATAATAACTAATAATAACTAAACTAATAACTAATAAACTAAATAACTAACTCATAAACTAAACTAATAACTAATAACTAAATCTAATAACTAATAACTAAAACTAATAACTAATAATAATAACTAATAAAACTAACTAACTAATAATAATAATAACTAACTAATAACTAACTAATTATAATAATAAACTGAGAAACTAAATAAAATTAATAAACTAAAAACTAAAGTAATAATGACTAACTAAACTGAACTAATAAACTAAACTAATAAGTAATAATAAATAAAACTAATAACTAATAATAATAAACTAAAAATGTAAATAATTAAACAAACTAAATAACTAACTAAAAACCTAAACTAATAACTAGTAATAATAACTATTAATTAATAAATAATAATAATA
The DNA here is from genome assembly GCA_021442155.1 of Cymbidium sinense. Lineage (NCBI taxonomy): Eukaryota > Viridiplantae > Streptophyta > Magnoliopsida > Asparagales > Orchidaceae > Cymbidium > Cymbidium sinense. The sequence continues at coordinate 175,343,777 of CM038220.1, forward strand.
AAATAAACTATTAAAACTAATGAAAACTAATAACTAATAATAACTAAACTAACTAATTAATAAATAACTAATAACTAAACTAATAACTAACTAATAATAGTAATAACTAAAAACTAATAAAATAATAACTAATAAATAATAATAATAATAATAAACTAAACCTAATAACTAATAACTAAACTAAACTAATAACTAGCTAAAAAACTAAATAATAAATAAACTAAAAAATTAATAAACTAATAACTAATAAATAATATAAAAACTAATAAACTAAAACTAATAATAACTAAACTAATAACTAATAAATTAATAATTAACAAAGTAATAATTAATAAAAATAAACTCATAAAATAATAATAACTAATAACTAATTAAAATAAATAAACTAACAAACTAATAAATAAACCTAATAACTAATATACTAATAACTAAACTAATAATAAAAACTAAAAACCTAAATAACTAAACTAATAACTAACAAAAAAACTAAAACTAATAAACTAATAACAAAGAAAACTACATAATAATTAATAAACTAATAACTAATAACTAATTAAAAACTAATAACTAAACTAAAAAACTAAATAAAAACTAATAAACTAATAAACTTAAAATTAATAATAAAACTTGTAATTAAATAACTAAACTAGAAACAAATAATTAATAACTAATAATTAAAATAAAAACATAAAATCTAAAGACTAAATAATACCTAAAATAAAATAAATAAAAAAATAAACCTAAATAAAATAAAACCTCAACTAAAAGGTAAACTAAATAAACTTAAGCCTACCAGTTTACTTAATTTAAAAATAGTAATAATAATAAATAAATAAATAATAACCCTAAACCCTAACTCCTAAACCCTAAACCCTAACACTAAACCCTAAAACTCACCTTAAATCCTAAAACCTAAACCCAAAACCTAGAACCCTAAGCCCTAAACACTAAACCCTGAAACCTACAACTCTAAACCCTAAACCCAATCCCTAAACCCTAATCCTTAAACCCTAATCCCTAATAATAAAACTAACAAATAATAAAAACTAATAACTAATTAACTAATAAATAACTTATAAAACTAATAACTAATAACTAAATAAAACTAATAATAATTAAATAATAACTAACTAATAACTTAACTAATAACAAAGCTAATAATAATAAACTAAAATAATAATAACTAATAATAACTAAATAACTAATAAAATAAAAAATAACTAATAATAAAACTAAAACTAATAACTAAATAAAACTAAATAATAATTAAAATAAACTAAAAATTAATAAAACTACTAATAAATAATATAATAATAATAATAATAATAATAATAATAATAATAATAATAATAATAAACTAATAACTAAACTAAATAAAATAAAACTAACTAACAAATAATAATAAAACTAAATAACTAAACTAGTAAAATAAAACTAACTTACTAATAATAATATAATAAAACTAATAAAACTAATAACTAAAACTAATAATTAAAAATTAATAAACTAAACTAATAAACTAAAACTAATAACTAAACTAATAACTAAACTAACTAAACTAATAAAAAACTAATAAAACTAAACTTATAACTAAATTAACTAAACTAATAACTAATAAACCTAAACACTAACAATAATAAACTAATCACTATAATAACCAACTAATAAACTAAAAAAACTAACTAATAATAACTAAAAACTAAATAACTAATAAATTAATAACTAAACTAATAATAACTAATAACTAAAAAACTAAACTAATAAAACAAATAATTAATAAATAAACTAAAATTAGTAAAACTAATAATAATAAAAATAACTAATATTAACTAATAAAACTAATAAAAAAATTTAATAATAACTAAAAACTAATTAAACTAAATAACTAAAATAATAGAAAATTATAAACTAACTAATAAGTAAACTAGTAATAATAACTACAATAACTAAACTAAAAAACTAATAATAACTAACTAATAACTAATAACTCAATGAATAAAACTAATAACTAAATAACTAGCTAATAACTAAAATTAATAATAACTAACTAAATAATAAAATAATAATTAAACTAATAACTAAATAAACTAATAAACTAACTAAATAACTAATAAAACTAATAAAACTAAAAACTATAATAATAATAATAATAAATAACTAAACTAATAAATCTAATAACTAATAAATAATAAATAATAATAACTAACTAATAACTAATAAACTAATAAACTAATAAAACTAAATTAATAAAATTAATAATAAACTAAACTAATAATAACTAACTAATAAAAAATAATAAAATAATAATAATAATAATAACTAATAACTAAAAAAATAACTAAACTAACTAACTAATAACTAAATAACTAAACTAAAACTATATAATAATTAAACATGAACATAAACCTAATAATAATAAACTAAATAAATAACTAATAACTAAACTAACTAACTAACTAATAATAATAACTGATAATTAATAACAAACTAAATAACTAATAATAACTAAACTAATAAACTATAAAGTTAAAATAACTAGTAAAACTAAACCTAATAATAATAATAATAACTAATAACTAACCTAATAAACTAAAGTACTAATAATAATAATAATAATAACTAAAACTAATAATAATAATTAATAACTAAAATAAACAAATAAAATAAATAATAAACTAATAATAAACTAAAAACTAATAACTAAACTAATAACTAAAAAACTAAACTAATTAATAACTAACTAATAATAATGAAATAATAACTAATAATACTAAACTAATAACTAATATAAAACTAATAATAATAATAATAACTAATCTAATAACTAATAATAACTAATAAACTAACAATAACTAAAAATTAATAAATAATAACTAATAAAATAAAAATTAATAACTAATAACTAATAAAAAACCTAATAATAATAATAATTGTAATAACTAACTAATAATAACTAAAAACTAAAACTAATAATAACTAATAAAAACTAATAACTAAAAACTAATAAATAATAATAAAAGTAATAACTAAAAAACTAATAACTAATTAATAAAATTGATAATAACTAATAATAATAATAATAATAATAACTAAACTAAACTAACAAATAATAAAATAATAATAACTAATAATAAAACTAACTATAACTAATAAATAACTAATAAAACTAAGCTAATAACTAATAATAAACTAATAACCTAACTAATAATAACTAATAAGTAATTAATAATTAAAACTAATAATAACTAACTAAAAACCTAATAACTTATAATAATAACTAAATCTAAGAATAACTAAACTAATAATAACTAATTAACTAAACCTAATAACTAATAACTAATAACTAATAATAAAATACTAAACTAATAAAAACTAACTAACTAATAAATAACAAATAACTAAATAATAAACTAATAACTAAACTAACTATTAACTAATAATAAAAATTAAAATAAATAATAATAATATAAACTAATAAACTAAATAACTAATAAATAATAACTAAAATAACTAATAAACTAATAAAACTAACTAAACTAATAACTAATAAAAACTAACTAAAACTAAAATTAACTAATAAAACTAACCAACTAATAACTAATAATTAATAATAATAGCTAAATAAATAACTAATAATAACTAACTAATAACTAAACTAATAAAATTAATAACTAATAAACTAATAAAAACTAAACTAATAATAATAAACTAATAAAACTAATAACTAACTAAAAACTAAACCTAAACCTAAACCTAAACCTAATAATAACTAAAACTAAAACTAATAATTAATAACTAAATTAATAACTAATAAAATTAATACTAATAATAATAATAATTAATAACTAGTAAAAACTAAATAAACTAAGTAACCAAACTAAACTAACTAACTAATAACTAATAATAACTAATTAAACCTAATAATTAAATAACCAATAAAACTAAACTAATAATAAATAACTAACTAATAACTAATAATAATAAACTAAATAAACTAATAACTAACAACTAATAAAACTAATAACTAATAACAAATGACTAACTAAAAACTAATAAACTAATAAATAATAGAAAAATAAACTAACTAACTAATAAAAACTAATAATAAACCTAATAAACTAATAACTAAACTAATAATGAATAAACTAAACTAAACTAATAACTAATAAAATAAACTAATAAACTAATAACTAATAATATTAACTGGATATAATAACTAAAACTAATAAAAACTAAATAATAACTAATAATAAACTAATAAAACTAATAACTAATAATAAACTAATAAAATGAATAACTATTAACAACGTAAACTAATAAACTAAAAAACTAATAAAACTAATAAACTAAAAACTAATAAAGTAATAACTAAACTAAACTAATAATAATAATAATAATAATAATAATAATAATAACTAATTAAATTAAAAATAGCTAACTAATAAATAACTAATAAACTAATAATAACTAAACTAATAACTAATAAACTAAACTAATAATCTAAAAATAATAATTTAATTGACTAATAATAATAAACTAAAAACTAAATAATAACTATTAAACTAATAACCTAATAAAAATAATAAAACTAACTAATAACTAATAAAACCTAATAATATAAACTAATAATAAACTAGAAAACTAATAACAAAATAAAAAGTAAAAACTGATAAAACTAATAAAACTAATAAACTAATAATAATTAATAATTAATAATAATAATAATAATAATAATAATAAACTAAACTAACTAACTAATAAAATAGCATAATAACTAGTAATAATAAACTAAATAACTAAACTAATAACTAATAAAACTAACTAAACTAACTAATAATAAAACCTAAAAAACTAATAAACTAATAAATGAAAACTAATAATAATAATAACTAAACTAAATAACTAATAAAATAAATAATAATAACTAATAAATAACTAACCTAACTAAAACTAGTAACTAATAACTAATGATAAACTAACTAAAAACTAACTAATAATAACTAAATTAATAATAATAATAACTAACTAATAACTAGAAAAAACTAAACTAATAAAACTCAAAAACTAATAACTAAACTAATAATAAAATAAATAATAACTAATAACTAACTAACTAATAAACTAAAAGCTAAACTAATAACTAATAACTAATATTAATAACAAAATAATAAAACTAATAAAAAAACTAAATAAAAACCTAAAATAATAATAAACCTAATAAAACAAAATAACTAAACTAACTAAAAACTTAATAAACTAATAACTAAATAACTAACTAATAAATAACTAACTAATAAAAACTAATAAAACTAATAAAACTAATAACTAAATAACTAATAAAATTAATAACCTAAAACTAACTAATAACTAACTAATAAACTAATAAACTAATAATAATAATAATAAACTAATAAAAACTAATAAACTAATAACTAATAATAAATTAATAATAATATTAATAATAATAATAAAATAAAATTAACTAAATAAACTAACTAAACTAAAAACTAACTAATAAACTAATAACTAAAACTAACTAAAAACTAAAAACCTAATAATAAAAACTAAATAACTAATAATGAAACTAAACTAATAAACAAAATAACTAGAAAACTAAACTAATAAAATAAAAACTAACTAATAACTAATAATAACTAACTAATAATAACTAAACTAAAAAATTAACTAATAATAACTAATAAACTAATAATAATAATAAACTAAACTAAAAACTAATAATATATAACTAACTAAACTAAAACTAACTAACTAACAATAACTAAACTAATAACTAACAACTAACTAATAAAATAAACTAATAAACTAATAATAATAACTAAAAACTAATAACTAATAAAACTAAATAAAATAACTAACTAACTAACTAATAATAAATAATAAAATTAAATAAACTAATAACTAGTAATAATAATAACTAATAAAATTAACTAATAATTAATAAAAACTGACTAATAATAAAACTAATAAATAACTAGTAATAATAAACTAACTAATAAACTAATAACTAATAATAATAAAAATAACTAACTAAACTAATAACTAAATAATAATAAATAAACTAATAACTAATAATAAATTAATAACTAACAAAACTAAAATAGTAATAATAAATAACTAGAAAAAACTAATAATAACTAAAAAAATAAACTAACTAACTAATGAATAATAACTAATAATAACTAACTAACTAATTAATAATAACTAATAAAAAACTAAATAACTAAACTAAAAACTAAAAAAACTAAAACTAATTAATAAAAAACTAATAAACCAAATCAATAACTAATAATAATAACTAATAAAATTAAATAACTAACTAACTATTAAAAAAACTAACTGATAATAAATAACTAAATAAAAAATTAATAAAATTAATAAAAAACCTAATAAACTAATCTAATAAAAATAACTGAATAAAACTAACTAATAACTAACTAAAACCTAATAACTAAATAACTTAAACTAATAAAAACTAACTAAATAATTAATAACTAAACTAATTAATAATAAAAGAAAGTAATAAAACTAATAATAACTATTTAATATTAAAAATAATAATTAAACCTAATAATAAAATTAATAATAAATAATTGATAAAACTAAATAACTAAATAATAAAACTTAAAACTAATAAAAAAACTAACTAAAACTAAACTTAATAACTAAACTAAAAATTAACTAACTAATAAACATAATAATAATAAATAATAAAACTAAATAATAATAATAACTAATAATAACTAATAATAAACTAATAAAACTAAATAATAAATAAATAAAACTAATAACTAATAATAACTAATAAATAAATAACCTAACTAAAACTAACTAACTAATAATAACTAATAAAATAAATAAAACTAATAGAAAACCTAATAACTAATAATAAAACTAAAACTAATTACTAAACTAATAAATAACCATAAAAACTAAAAAAAACTAAAAAAATGAATAACTAAACTAAATTACTAATAAAATTAAATAAACTAATAATAACTAACTAATAAAATTAAACTTACTAAAATAAACTAATAAACTAATAATAACTAATAAATAAATAACTAAACTAAAAAGCTAATAAACTAATAACTAATAACTAAAATAATAATAAAATTAATAAAAACCAAAAAACTAACTAACTAATAATAAACCTAATAACTAATAATAAAAACTAACTAATAACTAATAAACAAATAATAATAAACTAAAAAACTAACTAATAATAACTAAATGACTAACTAACTAAAAAACAAAACTAATAAGAACTAATAATAAAATCTAATAAACTAAATAATAACTAAAACTAAACCTAACTAAAACTAATAACTAATAATAACTAATAATAAAGGACTAACTAGTAACTAACTAAAACAACTAATAATAACTAACTGACTTATAACTAACAATAACTAAATAACTAATAAAAAACTAACTAAAACTAAACTAAATAACTAAATTAAAAAATTAATTAATAAACTACTAAATAACTAAAAAGTAATAATAAATTAAACTAACTAATAATAAAACTAAAACTAAACTAAATAACTAAACAATAAATATACTAATAACTAATAACTAACTAATATATTAATAATAAATAATAATAACATAATAATAACTAACTAATAAAACTAAAATAACTAACTAATAATGAAATAATAAAACTCTACTAAACTAATAATTAATAATTAATAACTAAAAATAATAATTAAACTAATAATTAATGACTAATAATAATAATAATAATAATAAACTAATAATAAACCTAATAAAAACTATTAAAATAAAATAGTTAATAATAAGTTAATAATAATAACTAATTAATAAATAACTAAATAACTAATACAAACTAATAATAATAAACCTAAAAAACTAATAAACTAACTAAAATAATTAAACTAAGCTAACTATAATAAGTAATAAAACTAACTAAAACTAATAAACTAAAACCTAATGAACTAATAATAAAATAACTGATACAATAACTAAAACTAAACTAATAACTAATAACTAAACCTAACAACTAATAAACTAACTAAATAAACTACTAAAACTAATAAAACTAATCTAATAACTAATAATAACTAATTAATAATAATAATAAATAATTGATAATAATAATAATAACTAAAATAATTACTAATAAAACTAATAATAACTAACTAATAAACTAATAAAACTTATAACTAATAACTAACTAAAACTAATAACTAACTAATAATAAACCTAATAACTAAAACTAGTAATAATAAACTAATAAATAACTAATAAAATAAACTAACCAAAAAAACTAATTAATAAAAAAATAAAAAAATAATAAACTAATAACTAATAACTAAAAACTAAATAACTAAATAACTAATAAAACTAATAAACTAATAAACTGAATAACTAAAGTAACAAAAAACTAATAATAACTAAACTAATAAACTAATAATTAATAACTAATAACTAACTAAAACTAATAATAACAAAATAACTATTAACTAAACTAATAACTAAAACTAAATAACTAAACTAACTAATAATAAAAAAACTAACTAATAATAATAATAAACATAACTAATAAACTAATAACTAACTAATAATAACTAATAACAAATAATAACTAATAAAACTAATAAACTTAAACTAACTAAACTAATAACTAATAAAATAACTAAACAAACTAATAAAAACTAATAAAATAACTAATAACTAACAAAAACTTAAAACTAAATAATAACTAACTAAAAAAACTAACCTAAAACTAACTAACTAATAACTAATAAATAATAACTAATAAACTAAATAACTAACCAACTAATAACTAAAACTAATAAATTAAATAAATAACTAATTAATAATAACTAACTAATAATAGCTAATAAACTAATAAAAACCAATAATAAACTAAATATTAACTAACTAATAATAATAAAAAATAAGCTAATAACTAATTAAATAACTAACTAATAATAATAAAAATAAGCTAATAACTAACTAAATAACTAACTAATAATAACTAAATAATTAACTAAAACTAACTAACTAATAAATAAATAACTGATAATTAAAACTAATAACTAATAACTAACTAATAAACTAATAATAATAAAAATAACTAACAAATTATAATAATTAATAATAACTAACTAAAAATAATCACTAAACTAATAATAATAACTAATAAAATAATAAACTAATAACTAATAACAAACTAATTAAATAACTAATAAAACTAAACTATAACTAATAAAACTAACTAATAACTAATAATAATAATAATAATAATAACTAAAATAATAATAACTAACTAATAATAATAAACTAATAACTAATAATAACTAAACTAAACTATCAACTAATAACTAATAAAACTAGCTAATAATTAATAACTCATAAAACCTAAATAACTAAGTGAAACCTAAAATAAAAAATAACTAAATGGCCAATAATAACTAAAAATAATAACTAAACCAACTAATAACTAAAAAACTAAAACCTAAATAACTAATAAACTAAAATTAATAAACTAAATAACTAAATAATAATTAACTAAACATAATAACTAAAATCTAATAAAATAATAACTAAAACTAATAACTAACTAAACTAATAATTGAACTAATAAAACTAACTAATAACTAAAACTAATAACTAATAAAAACTAACTAAACTAATAACTAAATAACTAACTAGTAAAAATAACTAATAAAATTAATAACAATAAACTAATAAACTAAAAACTAAATAACCTAATAAAACTAACTAAACTAAACTAAAAAAACTAATAAATAATAAACTAAAAAAGAAATAAGTAAATTAATAACTAATAAATTATAAAACTAATAATTAAAACTAAATAAAAACAAACTAATAAATAACTAATAAACTAATTACTTAACTAACTAAAACTAACTAAACTAATAATGACTAACTAAAAACTAAATAAACTAAACTAATAATAACTAATAATAACTAATATAATAAATAACTAATAATAAAAACTAATAAAATAATAAACTAATAACTAAATAAAACTAACTAAACTAAACCTAATAAACTAATAATAACTAATAATAAAAGTAAATAACTAAATAATAACTAATAAACTAATAAACTAATAATAAACTAACAAACTAAAACTAATAACTAAACTAATAACTAAAAAAAACTAACTTACAAATAAATAAAAACTAATAAACTAATAACTAAATAACTAACTAATAATAATAGCTAAATAACTAACTAAAAATAAATAAAAATAAAATAAATAATAAAAATAATAAATAAGTAAATAACTAACTAATAAACTAATAACTAACTAATAATTAATAACTAATAACTAAAACTAATAGCTAAAACTAAATAAGAAAACTAAACTAACTAAACTAATAACTAATAACTAATAACTAAAATTAAAAATAATAATTACTAACTAAAAATAATAAAACTAATCACTAATAAAACTAAAAACTAATAAAACCTAATAAATAAACTAATAACTAATAACTAACTAATAATTTAACAAATAACTAAACTATCTAAACTAATAAATTAATAATTAAACTAATAATAATAACTAAATAACTAATAAAAACTATAATAATAATAAACTAAAAACTAAATAATAATAATATCTAATAACTAACTAAAAAATAATAACTAAACTAAAAATCTAATAAAACTAATAACTAATAACTAATAATAAACCTAATAACAAACTAATAACTAATAACTAAATTAATAACTAATAATAACTAAGTAAAAAACTATAACTGATAAACTAATAACTAACTAACTAAACTAACAAATAATAATAATAATAACTAAAAAACTAAACTAATAAATAACTAATAAATAAATTAATAACTAAAAACTAATAATAACTAATAATAATAACTAAAAAATAAACTAATAACTAATAACTAAGAAAACATAATAAATAAACTAATAAAAATAATAACTAAAACTAATAAAACTGATAAAAAATTAATAAATAACTAGCTAATAACTAATTAATAACTAACAAACTATTAAAACTAACAAATAATAAATAAAAACTAATAACTAAAATAATAACTAAAAACTAAATTAATTAAACTAATAACTAAATAATTAATAATAATAACAAACTAACTAATAATAATAAAATAATAAAACTATCTAAAAACTAATAATAATAACCAACTAATAAAACTAACTAATAATAACTAATAACTAAAACTAAATAACTAAACTAAAACTAATAATAATAAACCTAATAAAACTAAACTAAAACTAATAAAACTAACTAAACAAATAAAACTAATAAAACTAAATAACTAAATGACTAAATACCTTAAGTAATAACTAAATAAATTACTAATAACTAATAACTAATAAATAAATAACTAACTAAACTATAACTAATAACTAATAACTAACTAATAACTAAAACTAACTAACTAATAACTAAAACAAATAATAACTAAATAATAACTAATAACTAAATAATAATAAAAATAGTAATAACTAAAACTAACTAAATAATAAACTAAAAACTAACTAATAACTAATAAACTAAAACTTAATAAATAAACTAATAAAACTAATAAAACTAACAATAACTAAATTAATAATTACTAACTAATAACTAATAACTAATAAATAATAAATAACTAAAACTTATAATAACTAACTAAAACTAATAATAATAAAATTAACAATAAAATTAATAACTAATAAATAACTAACTAATAACTAATAATAAATAAAAATAATAATAAATAACTAACTAATAATAAAATTACTAACTAATAAACTTAATAATAATTAAACTAAAAATTAACTAATAATAACTAAACTAATAACTAATAAAAATAAATAAAAAACTAAAAAACTAATTAACTAATAACTAATAACTAATAAATAATAATAAAAATAACTAACCTAAAACTAATAATAACTAATAATTAAAACTATAATAACTTACTAATAAAAACTAACTAAAACTATTAACTAATAATAACTAATAATAACTAAAATAACTAATAAAACTAATAAACTAATAACTAATAACTAATAAACTAATAACTAATAAACTAATAATAAAACAAATAAAACTAATAACTAAAATAACTAATAAACTAAACTAAATAACTAACTAATAATAATAACTAGTAATAACTAATAATTAATAAAACTAATGAAAAACTAATAAACTAATAATAACTAATAATAATAATAATAAATAATTAACTAATAAACCTAATAACTAATAATAACTAAATTAATAAACTAATAACTAAATAAATTACTAAACTAATAAACTAAATTACTAAATCTAATAATAGCTAATAAGTAATAACTAATAAACTAATAACTAAAACTAACTAACTTATAATAACTAATAATTAATAATATCTAATAATAATTAATAACAAATAAAAATTAAAAAAAAACTAATTAATAATAAACTAAATAACTAATAACTAAACTAATAAAACTAAACTAGTAACTAATAACTAAAACTAATAAACTAATAAATAAACTAAAAATAAATAACTAAACTAATAAATTAATAACTAACTAAATAATAAACTAATAACAAATAACAAACTAAAAAATTAACAAATAATACTAACTAACTAAATAACTAACTAATTACTAATAAATAACTAATAATAATTAAATTAATAACTAACTAAACTAAAAAAGTAATAATAAAAAATAAACTAATAACTAACTAATAAAACTAATAATAGATAAATAAATAACTACTCATACCTAATAACTAATAAAAACTAATTAAAAAACTAATAATTAATAATAAATAAACTAAACTAATAATAATAATAAAATAAAATACTAAAATAAATAACTAATAACTAATAAACTAACTAACTAATAATAAATAATAACTAAGAACTAACTAATAACTAATAATAAACTAACTAATAATAACTAACTAATAAAAGTAAATAATAATTAACTAAGTAATAACCAAACTAAACTAATAACTAACTAAATAACTCACTAATAATAATAATAATAATAAACTAAACTACTAATAATAATAAACTAATAACTAATAACTAATAACTATAACTAATAATAACTACTAATAACTAAACTAATAAACTAATAAAAACTATAACTAATAATAAATATAATAATAATAACTAATAACCTAAATTACTAAACTAATATTAACTAATAACTAAACACCAAATAACTAATTAATAAAAGCCTAAATAACTAAAACTAAATAAAAACTAATAAACTAATAATAATAACTAATAATTAATAACTAAATAAATAATAATAAAACTAATAATAAATAATAACTAGTAACTTATAAAACTAAAAACTAATAACCTAATAATATTAATAACTAACTAATAATAACTAAATAACTAAACTAAACCTAATTTAAAAATAAAAAATAATAAAGTTAACCCTAAATGATAATAAACTAACTAATTAATAAAACTAACCTACTAAACTAATAAATACTAAATAAATTAACTAAACTAATAAACTAAATAATAAGAACTAATAAATAATAACTAATAATAAATAGCTAAACTAATAAAAACTAACTAACTAATAACTAAATAATAAATTAATAACTAAACTAATGAATAACTAATAATATAAAATAAAATAAAATAAATAATAATAATAATATTAACTAATAAACTAAATGACTAATAAATAATAACTAAAATAACTAATAAATTAATAAAACTAACTAAACTAATAACTATTAAATGCTAACTAAAATTAACTAATAAAACTAACTAACTAATAACTAATAACTAATAATAACAACTAAATAAATAACTAAACTAATAACCAGCTAAGAACTAATAACCAAAATTAACAACTAAATAAATAACTAAACTAATAACTAACTAATAACCAAACAAATAATAACTAAATTAACAGTAATAAACTAATAAAATTGATAACTAACTAATAACTAAACCTAAACCTAAACTTAATAATATCTAAAACTAAACACTAATAACTAAAAACTAAATTATTAATTAATAAAACTAAAACTAATAATAATAACTAATAACTTATAAAAACTAAATAAATTAACTAACTAAACTAAACTAACTAATAAACTAATAACTAATAATTAATAATAACTAACTAATAATAACTAACAAAACCTAATAATTAAATAATTAATAAAACTAAACTAATAATAAATAACTAATTAATAATGAATAATAATAAACTAAATAAACTAATAACTAATAACTAATAACTAATAACTAACTAAAAAACCTAACTAATAAACTAATAAATAATAATAAAAACTAAACTAACTAACTAATTAATAAAAACTAATTATAAACCTAATTAATTAATAGCTAAACTAATAATTAATAAACTAAACTAAACTAATAACTAATAATAATAAACTAATAAACTAATAACTAATAATAATAACTAGATATAATAACTAAAACTAATAAAATAAATTAATAACTAATAATAACCTAAACTAATAAACTAAAAAATTAATAAAACTAATAAACCAATAAACTAATAATCTTATAACTGAATAATAACTAAACTAATAAAATAATAATAATAATAATATAATAATAATAATATAATAATAATAATAATAACTAAAACTAAAACTAACTAACTAATAAATAACTGATAAATAAACTAAGTAATATAAACTAATAATAACTAAACTAATAACTAATAATAATAACCTAAAACTAATAACTAAACTAACTAATAATAACTAAACTAATGGCTAAATAATATAATAAACTAATAACTTAATAAAATAATAAAACTAATAATAATAACTAAAGCTAATTAATAACTAATAAAACCTAATATTATAAACTAATAATAAAAATCTAACAACTAAATTAAAAACTAAAAACTAATAAAACTAACTAAACTAATAAACTAATAACTAATAATAACTAATAATAATAAAAATAAACTAAACTAACTAACTAATAAACCAACTAATAATAACAAATAAAAATAAACTAAATAACTAAACTAATAACTAATAAAACTAACTAAACTAACTAATAATTGAACCTAAAAATCTAATAAACTAAAACTAATAATAAAAATAATTAAACTAAATAACTAATTAAACTAATAATAATAACTAATAAATAAATAACCTTACTATAACTAATAACTATTAACTTATAATAAACTAACTAAAAACTAACTAATAATAACTAAAACTAATAATAATAACTAACTAATAACTAATAAACACTAAACTAATAAATAACTAATAAAACTAAAAAACTAATAATTAAACTAATAATAAAATAAATAATAACTAATAATTAATTAACTAATAAACTAAAAGCTAAACTAATAATAACTAATAATAACTAATAATAATAACTAAATAATAAAACTAATAAAAAACTAAATAAAAAACTAAAATAAATAATAATTAACCAAATAAAACTAAATAGCTAAACTAATTAACAAATTAATAAACTAAAATTAACTAATAACTAACTATTAAACTAAATAAATAAACCTAAGAAACTAATAACTAATAATAATAATAATAAATTAATAAAAACTAATAAACTAATAACTAATAATAAATTATTAATAATAATAATAATAACTAATAAAATAAAACTAACTAAATAAACTAACTAAACGAAAAACTAACTAATAAACTAATAACTAAAACTTACTAAAAACTAAAAAAACCTAATAATAAAAACTAAATAACTAATAAGTAAGTTAAACTAAAAAATTAAACTAAACTAATAAACTAAAAATTAACTAATTAATAACTAATAATAACTAACTAATAATAACTAAACTAAATAACTAATTAATAATAACTAATAACTAATAAACTAATAACAAAACTAACTAACTAATAATTAAAACTAAAAACTAATAATAAATAACTAACTAAACTAAAACTAATTAACTAATAACTAAACTAATAACTAAATTAATAACTAATAACTAACTAATAAACTAAACTAAAAAATTAATAATAATAACTAAAAACTAATAACAAATAAAACTAAAAAAATAACTAACTAGCTAACTAATAATAAATAATAAAAGTAAATAAACTAATAACTAATAATAATAATAATAATTAATAAAACTAACTAATAACTAATAAAAACTAATAATAAACCTAATAAACTAATAACTAAACTAATAGTAAACTAAACTAAACTAATAACTAATAATAATAAGATATTAAACTAATAATAATAATAATAAAAGATATAATACCTAAAACTAATAAAAACTAAATAATAACTAATAATAAACTAATAAAACTAATAACTAATAAGAACGTAAACTAATAAACTAAAAAACTAATAAAGCTAATAAACTAATAACTAAATAATAACTAAACTAATAATAATAATAATAATAATAATAATATAATAATAATAATAACTAATAAAACTAAAACTAACTAATTAATAAATAATTAATAAATAAACTAAATAAGTAATAAACTAATAATAACTAAACTAATATCTAATAAACTAAACTAATAACCTAAAAACTAATAACTAAACTAATAATTAAATAATATCTAATAAACTAGTAACCTAATAAAATTAAAAAAATAATAATAACTAATAAGTAAAACTAACTAATAACTAATAAAACTTAGTAATATATACTAATAATAAACTAAAAAAACTAATAACTAAATAAAAACTAATAAAACTAACTAAACTAATAAACTAATAACTAGTAATAACTAATAATAATAAAAATAAACTAAACTAACTAATAAACTAACTAATAATAGCTAATAATAATAAACTAAATAACTAAACTAATAACTAATTACTAATAATAATACCTAAAAAACTAATAAACTAACAAACTAATAAGCTAAAACTAATAATAATACTAACTAAACTAAATAACTAATAAAAAAACTAAAAATGAATAACTAATAACAATAATAAACTAACTAAAACTAACTAATAATAAACTAATAAAACTAATAATAATAAAAACTAATAACTAATAAACACTAACTAATAAACTAAACAAATAAAAAACTAAAAATTAATAACTAAGCTAATAATAAAATAAATCATAACTAATAACTAACTAACTAATAAACTAAAAGCTAAAC
This sequence comes from Cymbidium sinense, assembly GCA_021442155.1. Taxonomy (NCBI): domain Eukaryota; kingdom Viridiplantae; phylum Streptophyta; class Magnoliopsida; order Asparagales; family Orchidaceae; genus Cymbidium; species Cymbidium sinense. The sequence goes on from CM038220.1 coordinate 175,360,920, forward strand.
TCATAACTAATAATAATAACTAAATAATAAAACTAATAAAAAACTAAATAAAAAACTAAAAATAAGTAATAATAAACCTAATAAAACTAAATAGCTAAACAAACTAATAAACTAATAAACTAAAACTAACTAATAACTAACTAATAAACTAAATAAATAGACCTAATAAACTAATAACTAATAATAATAACTAATAATAATAATAATAATAACTAATAAAAACTAATAAACTAATAACTATTAATAAACTAATAATAATAATAATAATTAATAAAATAAAACCACTGGATAAACTAACTAAACCAAAAACTAATTAATAAACTAATAACTAAAACTAACTAAAAACTAAAAATAATAAAAACTAAATAACTCATAACTAAGCTAAACTAAAAGACTAAACTAAACTAATAAACTAAATTACTAATAAACTAAACTAATAAACTAAAAACTAACTAACTAATAACTAATAATAACTAACTAATAATAACTAAACTAAATAATTAATTAATAATAACTATTAACTAATAAACTAATAACTAAACTAACTAATTAATAATAAAAAAACTAAAAACTAATAATAAATAACTAACTAAACTAATAAATAAAGTAATAACTAGTAACTAACTAATAAACTAAACTAAAAAATTAATAATAATAACTAAAAACTAATAACAGATAAACTAAAAAAAACTAACTAGCTAACTAATAATAAATAACAAAAGTAAACAACCTAATAACTAATAATAATAATAACTAATAAAAACTAAAAAACTAACTAATAATTAAAACTAAACCTAAATAATAACTAAACTAATAATTAACTAATAAAATTAATAACTAATAACTAATAACTAAACTAATAACTAATTAATAATTAATAAACCTAATAATAATAAACTTATAAATAAATAAATAATAAAAATAATAAAAATTAATAACTAAATTAAATAACTAATAAATAAAATAAAACAAACTAAATAAACTAACTAAACTAAAATCTAACTAATAAACTAATAAATAAAACTAATTAAAAACTAAAAATGTAATAATAAAAACTAAATAACTAAACCAAACTAAAAAACTAAACTAGATTAATAAACTAAATAACTAATAAACTAAACTAATAAACTAAAAACTAACTGACTAATAACTAATAATAAATAACAAATAATAACTAAACTAAATAATAAATTAATAACTAATAAACTAATAACTAAACTAACTAACTAATAATAAAAAAACTAAAACTAACTAACTAATAATAACTAAACTAATAACTAATAACCAACTAATAAACTAAACTAAAAACTAATAATAATAACTAAAAAGTAATAACTAATAAAACTAAATAAAATAACTAACTAACTAATTAATAATAAATAATAAAAGTAAATAAACTAATAATAATAATAATAATAACTAATAAAAACTAAAAATTAGATAATAACTAAAACTAACTAAACCTAAATAATAACTAAATAAAACAAATAATAACTAATAATAAAACTAACTAACTAATAACTAATAACTAATAACTACCTAATAATAACTAACTAATAACTAATAAACCTAATAATAATAAACTAATAAATAAATAAATAAATAATAAAACTAATAAAAACTAACTAATAAATTAACTAAACTAAATAACTAACTAACTAATAACTAATAAAATAATAAACTAAATCGATAATAAATAACTAAACTAAATAATTAAATTATTAAAATAAATAACTAATAAAAAACTAATAACTAAAAAATAAACCTAATAATAAACTAACTAAATAATTAAACTAATAAAAATAATAAAATAACTAAACTAATAACTAATAACAAAAACTAATAAATAATAATAACTAAAAAACTAACTAAACTAATAACTAATAATAATAATAACTAATAAATAATAACTATTAAAGTAATAATAATAACTAATAACTAACTAACTAGTAAATAACTTATAAAACTAATAACTAATAACTAAATAAAACTAATAATAACTAAATAATAACTAACTAATAACTAAACTAATAACTAAAAAAACTAATAAGTAATAAACTAAAATTAATAATAACTAACTAACTAATAATAACTAATAACTAAAATAAAAAATAACTAAACTAATTAATTAATAACTAAAAAATAAACTAATAAAACTTAAAATACAAAAAACTAAAACTAATTAACTAAAACTAAAATAATAATTAAATAACTAAAATAATAACTAGTGGCTAACAAAAACTAACCTAATAAATAATAATAGTAATAATGATAATAAACTAATAAATCTAATAACTAAACTAAATAAAATAAAACTAACTAATAAATAGTAATAAAACTAAATAACTAAACTAATAAAATAAAATTAACTAACTAGTGACAATATAATAAAACTAATAAAACTAATAACTAAACTATTAACTAAAGATTAATTAAACTAACTAACTAATAACTAAAAATAATAACTAAATAAAATAACAAACTAAATAATAAAACTAATAAATAACTAAATATCTAATTAAAAAAAAAACTTAAAACTAATAACTAAATAACTAAACTAAAATTAATAACTAATAAAATAACCTAACTAATAATAATAACTAACTAATAATAAAAACTATTAACTATTAATAATGCTAATAAACTAAAACTAATAAAACTAATAATAAAACTAAAAAAAATAATAATAATAAACTAAAACTAACTAACTAAACTAATAAAAACTAACTAATTAATAAACTAATAATAACTAAAAAAACTAACTAACAAAACTAATAAATAATCAACTAATAAAAATAACTAATAACTTACTTATAACTAAATAATAAAATAACTAAAACTAAAACTAATAACTAAATAACTAACTAAACTAAACTAAAAAATAAAAATTAACTGATAATAACTAATAAAACTAATTAATAATAATAAACTAATAAAAACAAACAACTAATAACTAATAATAAAACTAAAAACTAACTAATAATAATAACTTAAAACTAAAACTAATAAAATAACAAGTAATAATAAAACTAACTAAACTAACAAAACTAATAATAAAAGTAATAATAACTTAACAAAAACTAATAAAAACTAATAACTAAACTATTAACTAACTAAATAAATTAATAAATAAAACTAATAATAATAATGATAACTAAAACAAAACTAACTAAAAACTAATGAACTAAATAAATAATAAAAAATAATTAAGAACTAATAACTAAAAACTAAAACTAATAACTAATAACTAATAATAAATAACTAAACTAAACCTAAAAACTAAACAAACTAACTAGTAACTAACTAATAAAAACTAATAAGAAAATAACTAATAATTAAAATAAATTAATACCTAAACCAAATTTCCTAATAAAACTAACTAAAACTATCAAAACTAACTAATAAAATAACCTAACCAATAAAATAAAAAAATTAATTAACTAACTAATAACTAAAAACTAAAACTAAAACTAACTAACTAATAACTAACTAAACTAAAATAACTAATATAAAATACTAACTAAATAAAACTAATAATAATAATAACTAAACTAAAAATAATAACTAAACTATTAAATAACAATAATAAAATTAAATAAACTAATAACTAGCTAACTAAACTAACTAATAATAAACTAAACTAATAAAATATTAAACTAACTAACTAAAAAAAGTAATAAACTAATAAACTAATAAACTATTAATAATAAACTAACAAAACTAGCTAATAAAACTAACTAACAAATAAATAACTAAAATGAATAATAAACTAATAAACTAATAAATGACTAAAACTAACTAACTAATAACCTAAACTAATAACTAAAAACTAATAATAATAAACTAATAAATAACTAAACTAATAATAACTAACCTAATAACTAATAATAATAACTAAATAACTAACTAAAAACTAAATAGTAAACTAATAAACTTATAATAAACTAGTAAATAAACTAACTAAACTAATAACAAAACCTAATAACTAATAAACTAAACCTAACTAATAATAATTAAACTAAAAAACTAATAACTAATAACTAAACTAAAAACTAATAATAATAACTAATAATAAACTAATAAAAAAACTAAACTAATAATAAATAAGAATAATAACTAACTAATAAAATTAAAAACTCATAAACTAATAACTAATAATAAAAACTAATAAAACTAATAAACCTAAACCTAAAACTAATTAACTAATAATAATAATAAAACTAATAATAATAATAAACTAAACTATAAACTAATAACTAATAATAAAATAAATAACTAATAACTAACTAATAAAAAGACTAATAAACTAAAACTAATAACTAACTAATAATAAACTAACTAACTAATAACTAATAAAACTAACTAAAAACCTAATAAAAAATAAAAACTAACTAATAACTAATAATAATAACTAACTAAACTAATTTAACTAATAATAACTAACTAATAAAATTAATAACTACTAATAACTAATAATAAACTAATAATTAACTAATAATAATAACTAACTAATAATAACTAATAAATAAATAAATAACTAACTAAAACTAAAAACTAAAAACTAATAACTAAACTAATAAATAATAATAATAATAATAATAATTAACTAGAAAAATAAACTAATAAACTAAACTAATAACTAATAAAAATAACTAAACTAAATAACTAATAAAAACTCATAACTAAAGTAATAAATAAATAACTAATAATAAACTAACTAATAACTAATTAATAATAATAAATAAACCTAATATCTAATAACTAATAATAAAAATAGCTAATAAATTAATAACTAATAAACTAATAATAAATAAATAAAATAATAAATAAAACTAATAATAATAAATAACTAATAACTAATAAAGCTAATAATAAATAATAAACTAAATAACTAACAAAAAATAATAAAACTAAACTAATAATTAAACTAACTAAACTAATAACTAATAAACCTAAAAACTAATAATAATAAACTAATAACAATAATAACTAACTAATAAACTAAAAAAAAGTAACTAATAAAAAAACTAATAACTAAAAAACTATTAACTAATAAACTAATAACTAAGCTAATAATAACTAATAACTAAACTAATAACTAAACTAATAATAACTAATAACTAAAAACTAAACTAATAAAATTAATAACTAATAAATAAACTAAAACTAGTAAAACTAATAATAATAAAACTAACTAATAATAACTAATAAAACTAATAAAAAACTAATAATAAAATAATTAAACTAAATAACTAAAATAATAAAAAATAATAAACTAAGTAATAACTAAACTAATAATAGTAACTAAAATAACTAAACTAAATAACTAATACTAACTAATAATAACTAACTAATAACTAATAACTAAACTAATAAAACTAATATCTAAATAACTAACAAATAACTAAAACTAATAATAACTAACTAAATAATAAAATACTAACTAAACTAAAAACTAAATAAACTATTAAACTAATAAACTAACTAATTATAAAACTAATACTAAACACTATTAATAATAATAATAATAACAAAACTAATATAACCTAATAACTAATAATAATAATAACTAACTAATAACTAATAAATGAATAAAACTAAATTAATAAAACTAATAATAAATTAAACTAATAATAAATAATAATAATAAAAATAACTAATAATAATAAACTAATAACTAAAAAAATAACTAAACTAACTAGCTAATAACTAAATAACTAAACTAAAACTAACTAATAATTGAACCTAAACCTAATAATAATAAACTAAATTAATAACTAATAACTAAACTAACTAAATAATAATAATAATAACTAATAACTAATAATAAATTAAAAAACTAATAATAACTAAATTAATAATAATAATAATAATAAACTAATAAACTATAAAACTAAAATAACTAATAAAACTAAACCTAATGATAAAAAAACTAATAACTAACCTAATAAACTAAACTAATAACTATAAAACTAAACTAACTAATAACTAACTAATAATAATAAAATAAAAACTAGTAAAATTAAACTAATAACTAATAATAATAATAATAACTAACCAAAAAAACTAATAAACTTATAATTAATAAAATAAAAACTAAAAACTAAAAACTAATAAAAAACATAATAATAATAATAACTATAATAACTAAATAACTAATAACTAATAACTAACTAATAATAACTAAAAACTAAAACTAATAATAACTAATAAAAACTAATAACTAACTAAAAAACTAATATATAATAATAAAACCAATAGCTAAAAAACTATTAACTAACTAATAATAATAATTAAACTAAACTAATAAATAATAACATAATAATAACTAATAATAAAACTAACTATAACTAATAAATAATAAATAAAACTAAACTAATAAATAATAATAAACTAACAACTTAACTAATAATAACTAATAACTAACTAATAACGACAGACTATAATAACTAATAACTAAGTAACTAATAATAAAAACTAACTAAAAACTAATAATAATAACTAAATTAAAAACTAAGCTAATAACTAATAACTAATAAACTAATAAAACTAATTAATAATAAAACTAATAATAACTAATAACTAATAATAATAATAACTAAAAACTAATAATAATAACTAAATAACTAAACTAGTAATAATAATTAAGCTAATAATTAAATTAATAACTAATATAATAGCTAAAACCTAATAACTAAAAACTAATAAACTAAACTAATAAACTAAAAAAATAAACTAAATAATAAAACTACAACTAACTAACTAACTAATTAATAATAAAAACCTAAAATTAATAACTAAATAACTAAACTAAAACTAATAATTAATAAAATAACCTAACTAATAATAATAACTAACCAATAAAAAACTAATAACCTAACTAATAATAATTAATAAACTAAAAACTAATAATAACTAATAATAATAAACTAAAAACTAATAAAACTAACTAATAAAACTAATAACTAAACTAAACTAACTAACTAAACTAATAAAACTAATAAAACTAATTAACTAATAAACTAATAGTAAATAAAAAACTAACTAATATAACTAATAAATAATAAACTAATAAAACTAACTAATAACTAACTAATAACAAATAACTAGCTAATAACTAAAAGTAAAACTACTAACTAAATAAGTAACAAAGCTAAACTAAAAACTAACTAATAATAACTAACTAAACTAAATAACTAATAAAACTAACTAATAATAATAAACAAATAAAAACTAATAACTAATAACTAATAATAAAACTAAAAACTAAAACTAATAATAATAACTAAAATAAAACTAATAAAACTAATAAATTAATAACTAATAATAAAACTAACAAAACTAACTAAACTAATAATATCCTAATAATAACTAATAAAAACTAATAACTAAACTAATAATTAACTAAATAAATTAACAAATAAAACTTATATTAATAATAATAACTAAAATTAAACTAACAAAAACTAATAAACTAAATGAATAATAAAAACTAAATATAAACTAATAACTAATAATAAATAACTAAACTAAACCTAAAAACTAAACTAACTAACTAATAACTAACTAATAAAAATAATATACTAATAACTAATAACTAAACTAATAACTAATAAACTAATAACTAAACCTAATAACCTAATAAAACTAACTAAAACTAATAAAACTAACTAATAAAACAACCTAACTAATAAACTAAAAAGCTAACTAACAAATTAATAAATAAAAACTAAAACTAAAACTAACTAATTAATAACTAACTAAACTAAAAACCAAAACTAATAATAACTAATAACTAAATAAACTAACTAATAACTAATAACTAATAAACTAAAACTAATTGATAACTAACTAAATAAAACTAATAAAACTAATAGTTATAATAACTAATAACTAAACTAAAAAACTAATTAAATAATTAACTAATAATAATTAAACTTAATAAGTAATAGCTAACTAAACTAACTAATAGAAAACTAAACTAATAAACTAACAAACAAAACTAATAAACTAATAACTAAATAAAACTAATAAAACTAATAAAACTAATAAACTAATAAACTAACAAATAACTAAACTAATAACTAATAAACTAATAACTAACTAAACTAATAATAAACCTAAAAATAAAACTAATAACCTAATAAACTAATAATTAACAAACTAATAATAACTAAACTAATAAATTAATAACTAACAAATAATAACTAACCAAATAACTAACTAAAAACTAATAATAATAATAACTAAATAATAATAATAATAATAACTAAACTAATAAAACTAATAACTAACTAAATAACTAATAATAAATCTAATAAAACTAAAACTAAAACTAAACCTAAACAAATAAATAAAAACTCATAAATAATAAAACCTAAAACTAATAAACTAATAAACTAATAATAATAAACTAATAAAACTAATTAACTAATACATAACTAACTAAAACTAATAATAAACTAATAAACTAATAAAAACTAACTAACTAATAACCTAAACTAATAATTAAAAACTAATTAACTAATACTAATAAATAACTAATAATAATAAACTAATAAATAACTAAACTAATAATAACTAATCTAATAACTAATAATAATAACTAAATAACTAACTAAAAACCAAAATAGTAAACTAATAAACTAATAATAAGTTAATAAATAAACTAACTAATAAAACTAACTAAACTAATAACAAAACCTAATAATAAATAAATTAAAACTAGTTGATAATAATTAAACTAATAAAAACTAAATAAATTAATAACTAATGACTAAACTAAAAAACTAATAATAATAACTAACTAACTAATAGCTAATAATAAATAATAATAATAAATAACTTATAAATCTAAAAACTAATAAACTAATAACTAATAATAAAAACTAATAAAACTAATAACTAAAAACTAATAAACCTAAACCTAAAACTAATAAACTAATAATAATAATAATTTAATCTAAAAACTAATAACTAATAACTAACTAATAACTAAACTAACTAATAGAAAACTAATAAACTAAAACTAATAACCTAAACTAATAAATTAATAACTAACTAATACTAAACTAACTAACTAATAACAAATAAAACTAAATTAACTAAAACTAACTAATAATAATAACTAATTAACTAATAACTAAAAATAATAACTAACTAAACTTATATAACTAATAATAACTAACTAATAAACTAAACTAATAACTAACTAATAAAACTAATAACTAATAATAAACTAATAAACAAATAACTAACTCATAATAATAACTAACTAATAATAATTAATAAATAAATAATTAATTAACTAAAACTAAACACTAATAACTAATAACTAAACTAATAAATAATAATAATAAACTTAATAAACTAAAAATAATAAACTAATAACTAATAAATAATAACTTATAAAAATAACTAAACTAAATAGCTAATAAAACCTATTAACTAAACTAATAAACTAATAAATAATTAATTAATAATAAAACTAACTAATAACTAACTAATAATAATAACTAAAACTAATGTCTAATAACTAATAATAAAAATAACTAATAAACTAATAACTAAAATAATAAATAAAACTAATAATAATAAATAATTAATAATTAATAATTAATAAAGCTAATAATAATAACTAAATAATATACTAAATAACTAACTAAAAACTAATAAAACTAAACTAATAACTAAACTAAATAAACTAATAACTAATAAACCTAAAAAATAATAATAATAAACTAATAACTATATTAACTAACTAATAAACTAAAAAAACTAACTAATAATAAAAAGTAATAACTAAAAAATTAAAAAAGTAATAACTAATAAACTAATAACTAAGCTACTAATAACTAAAAAGTAAACTGACAACTAAACTAATAATAACTAATAACTAAAAAACTAAACTAATAAAATTAATAACCAATAAATAAACTAAAACTAGTAAAACTAATAATAATAAAACTAACTAATAATAACTAATTAAACTAATAAAAAATAATAAAAACTAAAAAAATAGTTAAAATTAATAACTAAATAACTAAAATAATAAAAATAATAAACTAACTAATAATTAAACTAATAATAATAACTAAAATAACTAAACTAAATAACTAATAATAACTTACTAATAACTAATAACTCTACTAATAAAACTAATAACTAAATAACTAACTAATAACTAAAACTAATAATAACTAACTAAATAATAAAATAATATTCAAACTAATAACTAAATAAACTAATAAACTAACAAACAAACTAATAAAACTAATAAAAACTAAAATTAATAAAAAATAATAATGAAAAATAACTAAACTAATAAAACCTAATAACTAATAATAACTAACTAATAACTAATAAACTAATAAAGTAATAAAACTAAATTAATAAAACTAATAATAAACTAAATTAAAAATAACTAACTAATAATAATAATAATAACTAAAAGTAATTAATAATAATAAACTAATAATAAAAAAATAACTAAACTAACTAACTAATAACTAAATAACTAAACTAAAACTAACTAATAATTAAACCTAAACCTAAACCTAATAGTAATAAACTAAATAAATAACTAACAACTAAACTAACTAACTAACTAATAATAACTTAACTTGTAATAATAATAAACTAATAAACTATAAAATTAAAATAACTAATAGAACTAAACCTAATAATAAAAAACTAATAACTAACCTAATAAACTAAACTAATAATAATAATAATAACTAAAACTAATAATAATAACTAATAACTAAAACTAACTAATAAAATAAATAATTAACTAATAATAAACTAAAACTAATAATTAAACTAATAACTAAAAAACTAAACTAACTAATAATAATAAAATAATAACTAATAAAACTAAGCTAATAACTAAGAATAACTAATAACAATAACTAATAATAAATAAAAATAACTAACTAAACTAATAACTAATAAACTAATAATAACTAAAAAAACTAATAACTAATAACTAATAAAATAAAAACTAAAACTAATAACTAGTCAAAAACCTAATAATAATAATTATTCCACCGCCTGCCCTGCCCCACTCAATCCTAGCTCATCGGAGCTCATGGAGGCTCAAGATCAATCCCAAAATGTTCACAAAGGAGATCTAAAGGGATCCTATGATGGCATTCACATGAAACCAAACTTTTCTTTATAAAGGCCTAAACATTTTTTGAAAATTGATAGTTTGTTGGAATTTACCTCACCGGAGGTCAGGACCGGTAGTTAACTGACCGAGGTTGGTTTGTCTTGAAGAGATGAAGCATGTTGAGAAGCATGTGCCTTGCCTCCTCACTTTTGGCTCTGTGGACCAAGTGTCACTGCAAAACTCATCGAAGTTAGGCTTTGAGTGGTCTCTAGTGTTTGAATCAATTCGAAATTGATTCATTTCTTTTCATTGGAGCTCAGTGATGGTGGGTAAAGTTAATTTGAAAATGTTGGACTTTGGAGGAGGTTGGGCGAAGATTGGCTCTGTCTTATTTCAGCCTTGGCATTTTTGGTGAAGGGGAGGCTCTAGGAACTTGGGGAAAGCTTTAGGAGACTCGCCTTGAGTTTCTTGTGCTCTGAGGATGTGTGTTGTGTATAATGAGATCGATTGGGGAGGAGTATTCTCTCTTCCCCATCCAAACTGATGGCTTGAATGAATTCTATAAATTGTAGGTGTTTGACCGGCATAGGCAGCTGTGGTTACCAGGGAATTAGTGAGGCAGCTCGATTTGAGTGGGTGAGTGAGGGAAGTGGGCTACTAAGGGCTGAGGTGGCTTGTCCTTGGTTTTCAAGTGTTCCAATAAATATAAATGGGTTAGCTCACCTCCACTTGGGTCATGGCTAACCCAACTAGCTTTGGGTCAAGTGAACTAGTGGTTTTAATGTCCATTTGGAGCTTAGGGTGGTTACCAAGGGTAGGGGAGTGGGTTTGACCATCCAAGAATGGATTGTGTCCCATTTGGAAGACTTTACCTATTGGGTAATGTTTCAAATTGGGTTATACTTGGATTGGGTTTCATTTGGGCTAACCCATGGTGACCCAAGAATGGGTCATGCCAAGTTTGGAAGGGTTTGGAGTTGATTTGGTTGGGTTTGGCTCAATTTGACTCATGGAAGTCAAATTGGGCTAGGCTGGGTCAAGTTGACCAATTGGTCAAATGGGGTCAATCCATGGGTTGAGACAAGTTCAAATGATGATTTGTGATGTTTAGGAGGAATAGGTTTAGTTTTGTTTTCATTAGATTTGAATTTGACTCATATGGATTCATGAGGGTCAAATGAGCTAAGTTGACCAATTTGTTCAAATTGGCCAAATTGGCTTTGTTTAGGTGTTGGTTTAGGTTCAATTGATCATTTGAAGATGATTGTAGGCTTTGATTTCAATCAATTTGGATTTAGGAATGATTTAGACCAATTTGACCATTTAGGTCAATTTGGGCTAAATGGGTCAATTAGGTTGACTTGCTCAGATTGGGTTCAACCAAGGGTTTGATCATGTTCAATAATCAATTTGCAATGGATTTGACTCATTGGTTTCAATTAATTTTGATTAGATTTAGATTTAGCATAATTTGACTCATGTAAGTTAATTGGGTCAACTTGATCAAGTGACCAAATTGACTTAGTCTGACCCAATTGATTGTAATTGATCAATCAAGGGTGATCAACAATCGATATATGAGGTTTTGGATGGTTTGTTTTAATCCAAATTTGGGTTGGATTGGAGTTTGGTTCAAATGGTTCCTTTAGGTTACTTTGGGTTAAGTGAGCCTAATAAGTCACTTGAGTTGATTTTGGGTTGAATTTAGTTTGGTTGAGTTTGATAATTGATTTAGGATTGCTTGGTTCTTTGGTTGCAATTGATTTGAGTTTAAATATATTTTGGCTCATTTGGACATTTTGGGTTCAAATGGGCTAACTTTGGTTGATTGAATTGATTTTGGACAATGGGTTTGATTGGCTTGATTGTAGAATTCGAAAATATGATTAAAGGATTTAAGAAAATCAATTAAGTTTGGTTTGATTGAAGGAGGTTTTGGGTCAAATCCATAGGATTGAATCATAGGGTTAAGATGGGATTGATTTTGGCTTGGAGTTTGGATATGAGATTGGATTCAATTGGTATTGGTTTGATTTGAGATTTGGTTTTGCATTGATTTAAAGTTAGTTTTGGAATTAAGATTAGCAATGAGTCATGGGTTAGGCCATAGTGTTGGTAGGTTTCTTTAGTACTAAGTCATAGCCTAATCCTATGGTGAATCCTTCTAAGTCCCTAGGTTTAGGTTAAGTGTTGAGGTCTTAATCCTAAGATGGGGAGATTGAATCCTCACTCCAAAAGTGAGGTTAACAAGTATACAGCAATACTCGGCCGCATTGGCCTTTTTCATAAATTAAATTGGCTTGATTTATTTTGAGTGTGCAATAGAATTAATCTTCTTTTCTAGGTTTCTTTCTATGTTGTGCTTTCTTGTGATTGAATTCCTAGATGATTAGGCTCATAATGAAAACTATATTTTATACCCAACTTAAATCTAAATAACTGAAACAAAACTAAAAAAATTTTGAAACCTCACATAAACTAAAGCCTTAGGTAAAAAAATAAAATCAATTAGAAACAATCAAGTTTTGAAACCATGAAATCATATTGCTCTAATCCTTGAATTAGGCAACTTCTCTCAATGCACATAAGGGGCATCTGACCTGTAAGGATGACCGCCTTCTTGGGGAAGCCTGCCTTCTATATTGATTTGGCCCATAATCATTTCTAATTGCATGGCATTAGGCATGAAAATTCATACCCAATACCTCAAATAAATCTTGAATCAAAATATTTAAAAATCTAAAAATTATGCATTAATTAGATGCATTTTATACCCTACATAATTCTAAGGATTAACGAGTGAGTCTAGGTTCATAGATTCCTCCCTTAAAAGTACAACAGCCCAACCATCTTGCATTCATGAGACTTAGCCTCATGAATTTAAAATGTGCTTAGGTGGTGTTAGCTGCCAGCCCTCTTTAGGCAGGTTGTAAGTCCAGAAGAGTCAGGGACATGTTAGTTCCCTCAAGTGAGAGGAATGACTGATAATTCCCAAAAATGAAACTAGGTTGAGCATCTGACTTGAGTTAGAAGCACCTATAGACTAGGTTCTAAAGCATCCTTTTCAGGAATAAGTCTTCAAACTTAAGCATTTTTGTAGTCTTGTGTCGCCAGAATCTAAGTCCTAGACTTCTAAGAAACTGTCAACTCAAAATATAAATTAAATTTTAAAATTCAAAGCCCAATTATAGGATAGTTGGAATGCATACTAGGCTTCCTAGTATCTAAAGGCATTTCCAGCTCTTTCCTATTTAGCTTCAAAAATAACTCTCTCCAATTTGAACCACTCCCATTTGAAATTTCAAAAATAAATCCTTTGAAAACCAACTTCTAAATCCTTAGAAATAACAATTTGTTTCTTTAATCGAGAGTATTCTTAAGAAGAGACCCTTCTTAAGATGTCATTGACTATAAGGGCTTGCCTCTATAGGGAACCATGAACCTAGTTTAAATTAAACCTTATTCTACCTTCCTTGTAGTTCAGGTGAAAAATATTTGGTACATGAATGGCCCATTAGCCTTAGGAGTCTTTTATTAAATGATCAAATACATTATAGGAAAATATGTTTATCTTCTGAGATAATATGTTTATTCCTTAATGATGTATTTGATCATCCAAATAAGAAAATCCTAAACTCTATGTGGTGTCACAAATTTTCTCAACAGTGATGTATTACTCATCCGACAGTTTATTAGTAGCCTTTCAGGGGTCACTTTTGATTGGTACATCAAACTGCCCAATGGTTTGGAAAAGTCTTTTACGGAGTTAGAGCACCTCTTCATCAAGAGGTTTGTAGGAGTTCAGCAAGGGGTAATTGTAGAGGACCTTGTTCTAGAAAAATAAGTACCAAATGAGTTCCTTGTTGATTACATTCTTAAATGGTCCAACCTAAGTATGGAATGTGAATGATAGCTGCAAGAGCAACAAGCCATTAAGTTTCAACTGAAGAATATCCATGGCTCGGTCACCTTCATGCTCAAAGGTTGTACCATTAAGACATTTCAGAAGTTAATAAGTAATGCGGCTAACCTATGAAAGGAGGCCAAATAGTCACCCTTCTCAGACGAGTCATCCAAGCCAAAGCCTTAAAGGATCTTTGAGAAAAAGCCAGGGATTGTAGTGGCAGTTGACAAGGGGAAGCAGCCAATGAGAGCACAGTTTCAGAGACCTGCAGTCTTGCAGCCTCCACTACCACCTCCTCTTCCACTACCTCAACTGCTAGAATGACCATCACGACAACAGCCTACAGAGTAATGGTACCAGTACCCACCACCAGGTAGCTACTTTCCACCTACTCATACTGAAAAACTCAACAAACCTTACTCCTTCAAGATGGAGGTAGTCAGGAAGATCTTTAAGAACCTTCTTAAAAAGTCTAATATTTAGCTACCTAAGCCTAGAAAGTCAAAGGAAGTGGGCAAGAGTGATAATCCAAACTACTGCCCCTACCACCGCATGCTAGGCCATGTCTTAAAGGATTGTTTCACTTTCAAGGATTGGCTTAAGCGCAGCTACAAGTCAGAAGCTATAATTATCCCTAAAGAGTACTTAGCAGAATAACCTTCTAGTTCTATCAAAGTAATCTTTGGGAATACATCTGATCCTCTTATGATAAAAAAGGTTGGGATATTTCTTTATCCCATACCTCTAAAAAAATCATTTTTAAAATCAAGAAACTTTCTTTGTAGGTGCTCGACTTAACTTAGACCTCCAACATTAAGGAAGGTCAAACAGTTGTGAGGGATAACTCAGGGAGGGTAGAAGGCTAGCATCGGCAGCAGCAACATTCACTTGCCCAGGATAGATCCATAGCCCAACCACCATCTGAGTCCAGCACTCCTCTTTCCACCATTACAACTATCACATCTACCAGCTCCTTCATCTCTAGCAAGAGAATTGTATCAGCGGATGAGGGCACCAAACCCTTCATACCGCTTACTTTACTTGATTTCTACCATGTACCATTGCCAAATTAAAGAAATCAATGAAGAAGATTGATTCCACTTACATTATATCTATCTTTGATAATCTTAGTGATTTTATTTCTATAAAAAAATCTCCAAGTCAAAATAATAATAACTCAAATACTTTTGATCAATCCTACTCTGATTCAGAAATGGATTTCCTCTTTTAGAATCATTAGATTTCACCTCTTGAGATTGATTTGGAGTCATTTGCTTCCGATGATCCTTTAGGAGAAGTTGTAGTTATACGTGATGAGCAAGTAGAATTTTCCATAATCTTCTCATTTCAAGAAGTCACTAAAGTCAACCTCCATAGTGGCAAAGTTTTACCTCCTAGGGTAGCACCTCAAGATAAGGGAAAATAGATCATTTATTTTAGTGAGTAGGTAGCCCCTCCACAGCATGCTCTCTCTTTGGATATTCTTGTGGAGGATTAGCCCAAAGTTGATTACAATGTCCTCACACACCTTAGAAAGTTGTCAGCTAAGTTAAGCATATATGATGCCCTTATCTTATCCAAAGAGATGAGAAAGCCATAAATCAAAGCTTTGCTTGATCCAGAAATATGCTTAGCTTAGTTGACCGCTACTGGAGAGGAGGCACATTTCTCAGAAGAAGTCTTAGGTGTTACATTCACAAATGAAGACTAGGGACAATCAAGCACAACCATCCCCTCTACATTATAGTGGATGTTGGCAGATTTAGGCTATCTAGAGTTCTAGTTGATCAAAGTGCATCGGTTAACATTATGTGTCTAAGAACCCTTGCCTACTTGAGGATCAACATCTCTAAACTTCAAGTGGAGAAGATGATGTTAAAAGGATTCAATGAACAAGGCGAGAGGGCCGTAAGCTCCATATTGATACCTTTAGAGATATATGATTGGAAGTGTTGACCTCATTTTAGAATGAGCTCTCAACCCCTCCATCTTAGACATAGGACTCCTCTTAGACTTTAAGAGTTCTTTAGTCTTAAGACACATCTAGTGATTAAGTTAACTCAACCTAGCCCTAGAGACTTAGAAGAGTTAGCCATAGAAATAGGTCATGCCCTAGTGGTGTTAGGACCCTTAGCTTGAACCATTCCTCACCTTTCTTCCTTCAAGTCAAACTCCAAATCAATCTTATTTGATTTTTTCCAAACTCAAATCAGCTCCATGTGATTTAAATTCATAATTGTAATCCATGATTGAAACCAAATTCAAAATTTCAAACTCCAATTTCAAAATCTTTTCTAAGCCCTTAATTTCCTTCTTAAGGACTTATCTAAAATCAAATCTAAATCAATT
Source organism: Cymbidium sinense (assembly GCA_021442155.1). Taxonomy (NCBI): domain Eukaryota; kingdom Viridiplantae; phylum Streptophyta; class Magnoliopsida; order Asparagales; family Orchidaceae; genus Cymbidium; species Cymbidium sinense. Next base: position 175,378,286 of record CM038220.1, read on the forward strand.
CAAACTCATGAGATTTTCTCATAACTCATTTATATTCTCATTTATATTCACATATATAAATGAAATATAAATACAAATCAATCAAATCAAATCCAAAAGTTAAATTCCAAATTTAAAATCCTTCTTAAGTCCTTAATTTCCCTCTTAAGGACTTAGCCAAAATCATGATCAAATCAATTCAAATTCATAGGATTTCTCATAAAATATTTATATTCTCTTTTTTATTCACATATATAAATGAAATATAAATACAAATCAAATCCAAAAATTAAATTCCAAATCTAAAATCCTTCTTAAGTCTTTAATTTCCTTCTTAAGGACTTAGCCTAAATCATGATCAAATCAATTCAAATTTATGGGATTTTCTCGTAACTCATTTATATTCTCATTTATATTCACATATATAAATAAAATATAAATATAAATCAATCAAACCAAATTCAAAAATTCATATCCCTACTCCAAAATTTCCTATGTCCTTTAAAATTCTCTTTTAATGGACTTAGCCTAAATCATGACCAAATCACTTCAAATCCTTGAAATTTTTTCATGACCCATTTATATTCTCATTTATATTCACATATATAAATGAAATATAAATTCAAACAATCAAAACCACTTCCAAAAATCAAACTCAAATTCACTCAAAATCCAACCTAAGCCTTTCAAGTCAAAATCTTGAACTTAGCCAAATCAATTTCAAATCAAGCCAAACTCTTGATTTTCCTTCATGATTCAATCAACCCTACAATAATGAATCCAAATATAAATACAAACTTCAATCACTTAACCAAAATCCAATTCAAAAATCAAACCCCAAACCCATTCGTATTCTTCCTTTGAATATGAAATTGTCAAATGAGTCAAAACCCATTTGACTTCAAACCACTTGCAAATGGATTTATATTTCAATCATAAGTCCATATACAAGTTCAATCAAACTCTAATCAAGCTTTGACCAGTCCATTTGACCTACTTAGGCTCACTTGACCCAAAGTGACCTAAAGTACCCTTATGAGCCAAATTCTAATCCTAACCAAATTGAATTGAATCAAACTCATATATGCCTCTCATCATGATCAACAAATCAATCAACCAAATTGGGTCAAACCAAGTCAAACCTAAGGGTTGACCAAGTCAACACTTAGCCAAAATGAAACCTAACATAGCCAAAATCCACCATAGGCCATTGAAACCATTGATCTAAGTTCATTCATGAACTATGTTTGAACTTGACCAAGTCAACATTTAAGCCTTTGTGATTGGCCACTTGACCAAAGTTGACCTAACTTGACCTAAAGGGTCAAAATGTGTCAAAACTTGATCTAAGCCAAATTGATTGAAACCAATGGGTCAAGTTCATTCCAAAGCACTTGTTGAACTTGGCTAAAGCCTCAATTAGCCAAGTAGACCTAACATAGCCTAATTGACCTTGAACCCAACTTGACCTAAAGGGGTCATGTTGAGCAAAATTCAAACTTAACCAAAATTGATTGAAAACAAAAGATACCAATCCACTTCATATGACTAACCAAACCTAAACCTACCCATGACCTAGCTCAAATAGGTTAAATGGGTCAAATTGGTTAACTTGACCCATTTGACCTCAATGAAGTCATATGAACCAAATTCAAAACTAAACCAAATTGAAGCAAACCAAAGCCACCAAAACATTTCAAATGGTCATATGAACTTGACCCAATCCTTGGTTTGACCCAATTTGACTAATTGGTCAACTTGACCCAAGTTGACCCATTTTGACCTAAATGGGTCAATAGGAGCCAAACTATACCAAATGAACTCCAAATCTAATGAAACTTGGCCAAACCCAGTTTCTCAACATACCCAACATATTCAAATTCAAAAAAAAATTAGCCAAATGACCATTCTACCCCTAGGTCATAGAATAAATTTTCATTAAATCCATGGGGAATTTATTCAAGCCCTCTTCATATCAACTTGATACCTTCCTAATAGGTCAAGTGAACCCTAAGGAGGGTGGTGCACCCAACCCAATGGGTTTGGGTCAGCCTAAATGCACCCAAGGCCAAAATCGACCCCATAGCTCAAATTGGCCAATTTGAAAACCTCCCTCCACTCAATTTGAAGCACATGGGAGGTTACTAATCCACTCTTAAGCTCAAATCGACCATGTGCCAACTCCAAATAGCTCAAACAACCCTTTCCATATGGTCAATTGGATCAAAATAGCAACCATAGCTTCAACCGTCCGATTACCATAGGGGGAGATATATTCCCCCTAATTCAATTCAATTTACACATCCTCATTATCGATTGAGTGCTAGAGAGTGTTTGGAGCCATCAGAGAGTGTTCCTAAGCTCTCTAAGAGGGAGTTGAAATCAGCATTCACAATTTTCTTCCTTAGAAAATAGGGGAGCTCTACTCATTTCCATTTTTCCTCCACACTACTATCTAACTCAATTGCCTTTGCACACTCCCTCAGGGGACCAAATCGAGCTTGCCTAAGCTTTATTCAAGTTCCCAAAGTAAGTAGAAGTTCAATTTGATCAAAGCCATGAAGGGGAGCAAGGGGAGTTAGTCCATAGAGCAAACTACCCAACCTCAAGAGCTAATTCTTTCACCATAGCTTCATCTCAACTATACAAAGCTCCTCCAATCGAATCAAGTGTCGATGATCACCTCCAGTGAGGTATGGAATTTTTTGACCATTAGACTTAGGAGGTGTTGGTCCTTTGTGAAAGAAAGTGTCATGGCATGAAAATTCAACTGTTGGATAGGATTGTCATTAGTGTATGATGGTGTGTGCAAACTTTTATCCTAATTCGAGCTCAATCGAGCTCGGGTCAAGGCTTGGATCATGGATGGTCTCCATATATCCTCAAGGAAGAACATGGATAATCCCAGCTGTCCATTCGTGCATTTTGAATGGACGGCCGAGATTAAGCGCATGTTTTAAAAATTTATTTATCCTTTTAAAACCACGGGGTGATTCCTAACCATTCGATCCTTGATCGAACGGTGGGTATCAACCGCGTCACACCACCACACGCCTACCGTGATGCGATCTTTAAGTGATGGCTCACAGCGTGACGTGTGTAAAGTGCATTGACCACCACCGCCGCGTGTCGAGCAGTGGGCTAAGGGATTTCATTAGGTTTTAATTAATTCTAATTAATCATCTAAGCTTTAAAAATTTATATCTCCCTAAATAAAAAATAAAAAATTATGAGATAAATTTCTACTAAAAGAGAATTTAATCTAGAATATTCTAAAAAATGGTTTTAATGAATTTTGAATTGTATCTTTCTCTGATTTTTTCCTTTTAATGAAAATATTAATTTGCTAATTACTCCTTAATTAATCGTTTGATTAATCCTAAACTTCTTGGGTATGTTTTGGGGGATGACTTATGCCTCCCCTAATTTTCTTGGGATTTATTGAAGGCTTAATTGGGGGAATTGCAAATGTATTTCCTAATTACTCCCTTAATGTAATTAAAGATAATTAAGGGTTTCATTAGTGTTTGAATCCCTTATTGAAGTTGATTAAGGTTTGATCTAGTAAATAGGAGGCTTAGAAAATAATTTTGGGGTATTTCCCCTAAGCTATTCTCTAAACCCCCTTTTCTTTCCTTAATCCTCTCTTAATCACGGGTTAATTCATTAATTAATTTCTTAAAATTTCTAAAACTTTCCAGAACTTAATTAATCTACTTTTGGTAGATGCTTAGGTGCTCAAGAGCCTAAGTTCAATTAAGGAAATCAAAACCCAACTCATTTGTGTGAGGGGTGTTTTGAAATTACTTAAGTTAAACCCCTTAGCTTAATTAACCATTAATCATGAGCCAAATTGCATTAGGCCCTTTTCTTCCTAGGTGCATTGCAAATTTAAATTCCTTGTGAGGTTTTATGTCATCTCATTGGCTCATAATTACTTGGTTAACTATGCTAAGGTGGTGTAGGTAAGGGTTAATTAACTTGTTTTTCATACCATAACCTAATCAAAATATAAAATGAACTTAATCATCTAAAAATTAAACAAAAATGTCAAACGCATGTGGGAATAGATTAGGAATAGTAAACTCAATCCATATTTTAAAAATTAAATCAAACTCAAGATAAAAAAAATCATATTAAATGAACTTGGTTTACTTTAAGCTTTATTATTTCATAAGATTGTCTTTAGGATTTAATTAAAGTGAATGTGTTTACATGCTTTCATTGCTTTAATTATTTCCCAAAATGTTAAATATGTGTGTCATGTAGCTTCATGCATTCATACTTTTCAAAATTAAAATTTAAAATTAAAATGTTTACTTTATGTCAAATTTGCATGTGTTGGCTAAAGTAAAAAATAGGAGTGGTTATTATCACTATTAAATTCAAATAATTTTTAAAAACTATAAATCAAATGCCTAAAACTGAAAGTGTGTTACTTATATTTTAAATTATAAGCATGCAAGTGAGTAAGATATAAGGATGTATGGTTCCCCTTCTCTTTTCTTTTAATATAGTTTTGAATATGACTTAGTAAAATGTATGGTTCATTTGAAAAGAACCTAACACTTGCCTAATTCTATATCCTATTCATTCTTATACTCTCACTTAAGAAGGGTACCTAAACAAAATGAATCAACTAATAAAAATTTTTGCATTCTTTCTTTTCCACTCAATTCTTTTGTACACATGTTTGTATTTAAGGAAAGTGGTATATTAGTCTGGAAAATCTCAAGGTTGCGAGGATTTAAGTAGCCCTAAGTAGGTCTTGTACCTTACACCTTTGGTTAATAATGGAGTTGTACTCACTTATGCCTTTCTCACTTTCATGTGTGCATGTGAAAATTGGATATAGAATCCCTTTTCTACTTAAAAAAAATCATGCATCATAAACTTTCAAATATCCTTAAATGAATTACTTAGCATACATCATAAAGTGTGTTAAACATTCTCATTTGTGTGTATAGATATCCTTAGGACTCATTCATATGCATGTTGTACATGTTAGGAAAGAAATGAAGTGATGTATGTTTTGTGAATTTGGTTCATTTTATTTAATCTTAAAATGCATTTCCTTTTGAATGAGTTTAGTTAGAGTTCATCTAAACTTAGGATAAATTAAAATACTTAATCAAAATATTCACTAAACAAAACTAAAATGTGAATCTACTTTAGAAATTACTTAGGTTAGGAAAGGAAAGAGAAGTTCTCTTCTCTTTCCCTCTATTTATAACTAAGTAATTAATTGTAGGATTTACTTGAACCTAATCAAAACATGAAATAAAATCAACCCAAATCAACTAAATCACTTAAATGAAACCCTCCTCTATGTTGAACATGCTTCACACTTAAAAAATTCTAACTTAAACCAGAGCTAAGCATACCACACAAACCTTTAAAGCACACATATTAGGCTAAGTCACCACTTCTAGCTTTAGGTTAGGGTGGTGCATGGTTTCATATTTGCATTTATTTTATGATATATGTTTTAGATTGGATGTTAGGATGTATGTGCATAGAATGAATGGTAGGGTGATCTTAGTCTAAACATTATTTTCTATAGGGGTGCTGTAATAAATAAAAATATAATTGGTTTTGCTATGCAAGTGCTTATACCCCTGAGCATAATCCAATAGGCTAGGTGGACTTAATCACCCATGTGTGGGGTGATAAGTCTAATATACATGCTTGGGATTTGGTAGTTTGTTTAGTTAACCTTTTTCTTGCAGGTGTTTGCTAAATTTACTTTTCCTTTTCATGTAAACTTTGTAATTAGGATTTTGGAATGATTGTTATGGGGATTAGGATGAACATTAGTCATAAGATCTCATCTTATGCACCATATGAAGCCTTTGTAGCATCCACCTTCCAACCATCCAAAAGAAGGAACCAAAGAAGAAAGAATAAAAGAAGAATAAAGAAGAAATGAAGAATGAAGAAATGAAGCTTGAAGACCCTCATAACAATGAATGTCTTGCTTAATTGTATTAATTCATTTGTAATCCGAGTTGTATAAGGGTAGAGCTCAGCTACCCAATTTATTTTTGGGTTTGTGCAGTGGCACCTGACCATAATGGCCTCTTATTCTTTTGCGATTAGCTTTATAAATTGATTGATGATTTGTTTAACTTGTGCATTAAGTGGCATCATTTTCCTAGTTTCTTCCTTACTTTATGTATGACCTAGATGTGGATAGGCTCTTAGGGAAAAATAAATCTTTACCAAATCTAATAGCTAAAAATTAAAAATAAAGAACTCATAACCTCACCAAAAGCTTAGATTTAAAATCAAGATAAAAGAATTAACAACCCCTTAGCTGGTTGAGTATTTATTTTATAATATCATGCACAAATGCATCTTATTTAACTCTTGATTAAAGGGCTTCCACCTTTGTCAGAGAAACTTAGCTTGGCCTTTGAGAGCTAGGGTGGAAACACACCTCTTCCCTTATCACTGATTTTGCCCAATAACTTTATTTCTCAAACATTAGGCATATGAATCCTATTAGCCTGAGTCAAAATAATTGTCCAAAAATGAAAATAAAATAAAATTTGAATTGCATTAGATTTAGGTTATTTGAAGCATATCCCTACATAATCTAGTCTCTTTAGGGAGTGAGTTTAAGGACTTAGTCTCTTTCTAAATAAATAATAGCTTAGCTATCTTGTATAAGCATATGACTTGCTTACATGTATTTAAAATCATAGGAGGAGTTAGTTGGCAGCCACCCCTAGATAGTTGTAAGTCCAAGCAGTCGAGTGGCTTGCCCTCTCTTATGGAGCAAACCAAATACCCATTTTTGCCTTATATTTAGGTTGTGATTTCGGCCCTCATTAAAGCTCCCTAGATTTAGGTTCTGAGGTTGCTTCTCCCTCTCATGGGCCATAAGCATAATTCATAACCTCTTATGCATTTCCATAACCTTGTATTATGGAATTATAAGCCCTAACATTTTAATAAAAATTCAACTTAAACAAACTAAATTAATTTCAAAAATATAAATCCAAACCATAGGATAGTTTGAGATGCTCACTAGGTTTCCTAGCATTGTGGGCATCTCCTACTTATCTTTCTTTTGGCTTTGATAATAACTACCCCCCTGATCAATTTCATTTAATCTTTAAAAATGAACTAATCATCTAATAGTCCTTTCCTATTGAAATCTTTGAAGACAATGATCATTTACCTTAATTGAGAGTATTCCTAAGGGATCTCGTCCCTTAAGATGTAATTAACTATGGGGGCTTGCCCCTATATAGAACTTAATGAACCCGATTTAAAATAAACCCTGCTTTACTTTTCCATGTAAAGTAGGGGAAGAATCTATGGTATATATGTAGACACATTATCCTTAGGAGTTCTTATTGAGGTGATTAGGTCCGTTAAAGGGTAGTGACTTCTATCTCCCAAGATAGTACTCTATTTCTTGATGACGTACCCGATCACATGAATAAGCATATCTGTGGATCTGCATGGCATCCAAAAAAGATTAATTTTTATATTCTTGCCTTTCATCCACAAAATGAAGGCGACAATATAGAAAATTTTCTCCACCGAAAGATAGAAGCCAAGTTTCACATAATATATTTTGATACATCTTTCAATGCTTTACTTGGGAGACCATGGATACATGAGAACAATATGGTTCCATCTTCTCTACATCTATGCATCAAGTTCCTAAGAGGTGGAATCGAGTATTGTGTCAAAGGAGATCTCAAACCAATTATAGTTCATGACATTGGGATATATGAGGATGTGGCCTACTATCTCTCTAAGAAATAAAATGTCTTCTCTTGTGACCTTAGTCAAAATAAAAAAGAGAAAGAAAAAGAAAAGGGAATGAGGAGAAGGCCTTAGGGAGAAGTAGAGCCCAATATTAGATTCCACCAATAGTTTGTTACTCCATTTGAACAAGTGGGGAGGATAGCCCAACCTCCACTAGGACGAGAAGAGGCAAGTCGAGAGGGAGTCTAAGGATGGAAGGCCTCCATACATACCACCCACCAGGAGATTCATTCCAGCATCCAAGAGTACACCTGCCATCTACATAGACTTAGAATCTAGTTTAGAGAATGAGTCTTATGTGGTTAGCACACAAGGAAGCTCTTCTCAATAGTAGATCCCGTTGGAGGTGACACTCGAGCCAGACAATGATGAAGACTGGGTCCCAATGCATAAGTGTATCCGAGTCTTTATTACATGAAACTACCATGTATTAAATAAGAAACTTAGCTCTAACTTCACTTTTCTTACAAAAAGTTTAGTGTTTGGTAGTTAAGGAAGTGCCTAAAGCATGTACAACCACAAAGATTTAGAGGTTCTATCTAGGAGCAGCATCCTCAAGTCAAGAAGTTGATGTCGAACTTGAGAATGAATCTTATAAAGAGTTAATAGAATTTTCTTTTGATTGGTACTCAGCTTGTGTTCATAATTTAACAAAGAAAGGTTTAATTCCCCATGCATGGTCTAAGCACAGGTCAGAATACTTTGAAAGGCTATGAAACAACAAATGTAAAAACTCTCAATCAAGACCCAAACTAAGCTTTGGAATAGTATGTCTGATGGATGATGACGACTACTGCTTAGTCATCACCAATCATTTAGAATATGATAGGTTCTTTTCAAATCATATTAACTCATATAAGGAGGTGTGCTTAGAAACTTCAAATGATCTAAATGATTTCCAAGTCAAAGATACACCTCCATAATTTGAAGAAGAAATCAAATCAACCATTGATGAACTCAAAGAAATAACTTGGGGACTGAGGACAATCCATGCCCAACATACATCAGTTTCATGTAGAATGAAACTAGAACCAATGACTTAGTTAGGCCACTCACTGAGTTTAAAGACTATTTTGCATGAAGTTATGAAGAAATGCATGGATTAGCTCCTAACATAGCTGTTCATAAGCTAACAATACAGCTTGATGCTAACCCTATCAAGCAAGCTCCTAGACGCATGCGATTAGATATTGAACAACATGTCATTTTTGAAGTCAAAAAATTGATCGATGCTGGTTTTATCTGGGAGGAAAAATACCCCACCTAGCTGGCTGGCTAGCGTCATCCTAATTAAGAAGATGAATGACCAACTTCACATATGCATCAATTTTAGGGATCTTAATAAGGCATTTCTAAAAGATAAAATTCGACTACCAATACTAAAATTGATGGTGGACATTGTCTCATCTCATGAAGTCTTCTCTTTCATGGATGGTTCATCTAGATATAACCAAATAGAGATGGCACCTGAAGATGAAAAGAACACTGCTTTCAGAACCTTGATCAAAATATATTACTATAAGGTCATGCTTTTCAGCCTTAAAAATGCTGGCCCCACATATCAGGAGTCCATAACTCGAATCTTCAATGAACTCATTCATCATCAAGTTGAATGTTACATTGATGATCTTATTATCAAAAATAATGAAAAGGAAGACCACCTCTTTGATTTGAGAGCAATTTTCAAGTGGTTAAGGCAATACAACCTCAGAATGAACCCTCTAAAGTGTGCATTAGAGTATCTTCATTGAAGTTTCTTGGGTTTGTTGTTCGACACCGCAGAATTGAAATTAAACTAGAGAAGATTAAAGCGATATTGGAAATGCCACCCCCTAAAAGTCTCACCAAACTTAGATCATTCCAAGGGAGGTTTCTGTATCTAAGATGCTTTATATCCAACCTATTAGACAAATTCTAATTATTTTCAGCACTAGTCAAGAAGGACGCTAAGTTCAAGTGGGATGACAAGTGCCAACACACTTTTAAGAGCATTAAGCAATATTTCATGATGCCACTAGTTTTAGTTGCCCCTATCTCGGGAAAACCTCTAATCTTATACACTGATGCATTGGATGACTCCCTTGGTGCTTTGTTGGATCAAGCTAATGATGAAGGCAAAGAGAACGTGCTCTACTATCTCAACCATCATCTAATACCTGCTAAAGAAAACTATCCACCCATTGAGAAGCATTGCCTAGCTTTAATCTTTACAGCCCAAAATTTATGGCACTGTATGCTTTCTTATAAAGTGAACTTGATTTATAGAATCCATCCACTATAATATCTCATGACACAGCTGATTCTATCTAAATGGATCACATGATGGTCCATGATTCTATCATAATTTGACATCACATTCATACCCCTCAGTGTGGTGAAAGGATAAGCACTCATAGATTTTATAGTAGCACACCCACTTCCTGCAGATTCTCTGCTTAGTGATAATCTCCCCAATGAACAAATCATGAACTTAAGGGATACAAGCATTCACTGCTGGGAGTTGTATTTTGATTGTGCAGCTTTTTCTCAAAGAGGAGAAGAACCACAATCTATTCTCCCAGGCAAGGCAGGGGTAGGAGTAGTCCTCCAAATACTACACTGTGATATGATGAGATTCTCATATCATCTATCTGAATCTTGTACCAATAATGAAGTCAAATATGAGGGTTTGATCGTAGGTCTAGATTTAGCCATTTTGTTAGGCATTGAGAATATCAGCATCTTTGGGGATTTTTAGCTAGTTGTCAACTAGACCGCTCAAGGTATTAGAGCCAAAGCTCCATCACTACCATAAGTAGATTATGGAGTTGGTAGCTCAAATTCTAGAGGTCACAATCTACAAGATCCCTAAAATGCCTTAACTAATCTTGCCAAAGAGTTGGCATGTTCGGAAGATGAGTCCATATTAATAGAGGTCCACAATAGACAAGTCATGCATCTTATTGATGTTGAACTCATTGAAAAATACTCTCTTAAAGGAGAGGTTGTCATTGCCAAATGGGATGAAGAGTTGGATTAGAGGCAACCCTTCATTGATTACCTAAATAAAGGCAAACTACCTCATGAGAAATCTCGAGCACATCAAGTGAAGCAAAGGGCACTCTCCTACGCCCTCGTGGATGGTGTCTGATACCGACGGTCCTTCGATCATATCTAATTACATTTTTTAAAAAAGAATGAAGCCCATAAGATCGTTACCAAGGTATAGTAAGAATTATGCAGAGCTCATCAATCTATTCCCAAGATGATATCTAAAATCAAATGACTAGCATATTATTAGCGATGATGATCACAGATTATATGAACGAAGCAAAGCATTGTCACCAGTGCCAAGTACATGGAGTGGTCCTACATTAGCCACCCAACATCCATCATCCCACCTTGGCCTCATGGCCATTCAATTGTTGGGGCACCGATATGGTGGGTCTAATTGATCCTCCCTCATCCAAGGGTCATCGATTCATCCTTGCAGTTACGTACTACTTTTCCAAGTGGGTGGAGGTGATTCTACTAAGGAAGGTCAAAGTTCAAAATGTGCTCCAATTCTTTAGGAACTATATTATTTATAGATTTGAGATATCTCACTAAATCATATCTGATAATGGTACCACTTTCAAGAGCACTAAGATCAATAACTTTTCCCGAAGACACAACATAGATTGGAGATATTCTACCATCTACTACCCATGGGAAAATAGTATAGCAGAAGCCTTCAACAAAACTCTCATTCAAATACTCAAGAACACACTCGATGAGAACAAGTGAAAGTGGCATGAGCAGTTAGTTGAAGCTTTATGGGATTATCATACTACTTGTAGAAACTGAACTCAATCTACCCCATTTTCCTTAGTGTATGGATCTGAAGCCGTTCTATCATTAAAAGTTTAACTCCCATCACTACAGATAGCTATGGGTAGCAAAATCACAACCAAACAGAATGCCAAGCTAAGGTTAGAAGAACTCAAAAGTTTGGAAGAGAGATGCTTATGAGCATGCTAGAACCTCAAGTTGTACAATGGAAAGATGGTTCAAGATCAAAATAAGTTGGTCCGTCATAGAGCTTTTCAAGTAGGAGAGCATGTTTTAGTTCTAAGGAGACCTATTATTTCCTGTCGCAAGATGAGTGGCAAGTTTGAACCCTCTTGGGAAGGCCCTTTCGCCATAGAAAAGGCCTACCATGGTGGATCTTAACAACTAATCAACCACAAAGGAGAATGCTTGATGCTTCCTATCAACAGACTTTATCTAAAGAAATATTATGCATAAATAATGTTTAAAACAAATTTTCATCAATGAAATTCCATTTTCAAATCAAACGTCTCTTTAAATTGAAATCTTTTCATTTGCTGAAGTTTTGTGGTGTGTTTAAGGCAAGTATAAGAGAACCCGAGCAGCATCCTATCCTTCATAAGCATAACACAAACATAAAATTGCACACAAAATATGAACAAATCAATCACAAATCCATTTCATTTAGGTTACCTTGAGTTGGGATAAGTCTCCCAATCAGCCCTCACTCAATAGCTGTTCTATGTCTGCCTTGATTCACTACTTAGCTAGTGTATCTCCCTAGTGGTCTTTTTTGTTTGAGAGGATATGAGACCCCATGCTTTCTTCTAGCTTAACCATTGGAAATTGATGAGCACCTTATTAGTGTGGTATGTCTTATTGCATGCTTAATAAGCTACCCTGATGTCAGCTTTGTTTAAGAAGATGTGAGTCCTCAAGCTTTCTTCTTGAACTGGCTGTCATGCATTAGCTTGGTTTGATTTTACATCTGAGGATTAGGGTAAGACCCCCAATGGCTCCTCTTCCTCTTGACTACTTCAAGCTGGGGTTCAGTCCTTCTTTGTGACTCCCCACTTAGTAGTCACCCTAGGTTAGATAGTAGCTATCTAGCCAACGATAAACTATCCTAATGATCAATTTTGCGTTGAAAAATGTGAGTCCTCGATGCTTTCTTCCAAGATTGATCATTGCAAATTGATGGGCACCTTAGGTTGGCTTGTGTTCGCTTACTGGTAGTAACCTACGTGGTGGATAGTACCACTCAGGTAGATGTAAGTCCCCGTGCTTTCTCCCTGAGTCAGCCACCATATACCTACAAGCTTTATTTTTTAGGGATTAGGATAAGCCCCAAGAGGCACTTTCCCTGTGGGTATTCTATTTAGACTAAGTCTTCATGACTCCATCTAGACATGACCAAGGTTACTGCTAGATTGGACAGTTCACCTTTCCTTGTAGCCACCCCTATGGTTGGAAGCTCTGTACTACAGATGTATGGACTATCCCTTGAGCTAGTAAATATGAGATAGGCCAAAGCCCCCATGGCTCCTTCTTAGTGCAGCTCCTCGCAAACCAACATGGTCCATGTTAAACAATAATAAATAAACAAACAAAATGAAATCTTATGTGGTTTAAGACAAGACCCCTAGAGGCACATTTTCCAAAGTATGCATCCTATCTTTTGGGTAGTGCTAGCAAAACTCCTTATAGGAATCGCCTTAACTACTCTTGAGTTGAGATTAGACCCCAAACGACACTCACTCAATAGTCACCCTAGGTTGAGTTTGACTTATTATGCCATTAACATGTCACCCCAATGGATGATTCTACTTTGCAAGATGTGAGTCCCCGAGCTTTCTTCCTAGCACATCCGTTGTAAACTAACGGGCAACCCCTGGGTTGGATAGTCTCTACTATTCGACCGATAGACTACCCCTTCAGACTAGTAAATCTAAGGTAGGTCCGGGCTTATATATCCCCTTCTTAGTGCGGTACATCGCAAACTGATAGTCCAAATTAAATCAATCAAGCAAAATAAAAAACAAAAAAAAATATTACAATGGATTCAAATTCAAACTTATATCCTGAGTGGAATCAAATCCAAATCAAAATGAAACCCTAATTCCAACTAGATCAAAATAAATCAACTAAATCAATCAAAATTAAAATTATATCAACAAACCAAATTGAACAAATCCAACCAATTCTACACCCTCGACAGATCTTCCTCCGAATTCATCAACTAAATTTAAATTAAATCAACCAACAAAATCAAATCATTTAAACTCAAAACCAAAAATCAATCAATAAAAATCGATTAAACTACAACAACAACAACAAGCCTTAATCCCAATAGGTGGGGTCGGCTACATGAATCCTTCGTCTCCATTGTGTCCTATTATGTGTCAAATTCTCATTTAATTCAAGTATACTAAGATCATTTTTTATACATCTTAACCAAGTCTTTTTAGGACTACCTCTACCTTTCTTAACATAAGGCAAATCTAATGCATCTACTCTCCTAATCGGGTCATCAGACGGCCGACGCTTTATGTGGCCAAACCATCTAAGGTGACTCTCTCTAATCTTATCTACCACCTACTCCAACTTTTTTCCAACATATTTTGCATTCTATCTCTAAGAGTAAAGCCACTCATCCACCGAGCATCCTCATCTCAGAAACACTTAACTTAGTCTTATGCTTCTCTTTATTGGCCAACATTCTGCACCATAAGTCAGGTCTTACCACCATCTTATAAAATTTTCCTTAAGTTTAAGTGGAACTTTTCTAGCCAAATGCATTCCTCCACTTCAACCATCCAACTTGAATTCTACTAATAACATCTCCATCTATTTCACCATCATTTTGAATAATAGAGCCTAAATATTCAATCGCTTCACTCTTATTAATGACTTGATCACCACACAACACTATCACTAAAACTTCTACATCTAAAATTACACCCATATATTCAATTTTAGATCTACTTAAACGAAAACCTTTAGACTCTAAAGTTGACCTCCATAATTCAAGTTCTCTCTAGTCTTATCAACAAGAAGAATGTCATCAAAGAAAAGCATACACCAAGGTACATCTTCTTGTAAATGCCTCATAAGAACATCCATAACTAAAAAAAAAGATAAGGGCTTAATGTTGATCCTTGTGTAATCCAACAAATAGGAAAATATTTTGTCAATCCTCCTTGTGTTTGGACACAAGTAATACTCTAGTATACATATCCTTAATGACTTGAATATAGTTAACTCCTTTCTGTTTCTAGAACTCTCCAAAGAACATCTCTTGAGACTTTATCATAAGCTTTCTCTAAATCAATAAATATCATATGTAGATCCTTCTTATTTTCTCTATGCTTCTCCATCAAACCTCTTAACAAATGTATAGCATCCATAGTAGATCTACCTGGCATGAAACCAAACTGATTGTGAGAAACTTCTATATCACATCATAACCTATGCTCAATTACTCTCTCCCATAATTTTAATGTATGGCACATTAACTTAATTCCTCTATAATTTGCACTCTTGTGCATCACCTTTATTCTTAAATAAAGGAACCAACAAACTCTTTCTCCACTCAAGCATCTTTTAGTCTTTAAAATAACATTAAAAGATTTGTAAGCCAAGAATTCCTTGATCTCCTTTACATTTCCACACATCTATTGGAATATTATCCGTCCTACTGCTTTTCCACATTTCATTTTCTTTAAAGCTTCAGATTTACTAATATGATGATAGAAATGAAATTCTCTATTTGTTTAGGGTAAAGGTTGCTAAAATCAATCATACTTTCAGATCCTTCATTGAAAAGTTTATCAAAATACCTCATCCACCTATTTTCAATATCTTTTTCTAAGAAATGCACTTTATTATTTTCATCCTTAATACCCCTCACTTGAACTATATCTTTACTTCTCCTATCTCTTTGCTTGGCTAACTTATACATACATCTTTCACCTTCTTTGGCATCTAATCTATTGTATAAATCACTAAAATCTAAATTTTTTATATCATATATTGCTTTCTTAGAATCTCTATAGGCCACTTTATATCTTTCCCAATTCTCCAAATTTTTACATCTAAACCAAGTTTTATAACAATGCTTCTTATTTCTTATCTTTTCTTGCACACTCTGACTCCATCACCAACTATTCTTATTAAAAGAAGCTTTTCCTTTTGATTCTCCAAGCACAACTTTAGCAACTTGCTTAATTTCACATGATATTTTTTCCCACATAACATTAGCTTCCTTATGAACATCCCAAATTCTAATTTCTTGTAGCTTGCTCTTAAAATATTTTATTTGTGTTCTTGCGTTCCCATCTAAAATCTTAGGATAATAATTTAGTTTATTTTTTCTCTTACAACCTTTCATCTTAAAATCTAAAACTAATAGTCGATGTTGGGTACTTAAAATTTTACTTGGAATGACCTTAAAATTTTTACAATCTAAACGATCTATTTTTCTTATCAGAAAATAATCAATCTGTGTTTTACTAGATCCATTTTTATAAGTAATAATATGTTCATCTCTTTTCTTAAATAAAGTATTAGCAACTACAAAATCATAAGCTAAGGAAAAATCTAATATAGTCCTACCTTCTTCATTAGTCACTCCAAAACCATAACCACCATGAATACTTTTAAAATCTTCTACCACACTACCATTGCCGGTCCCAAGTCTAGATGCAAAAAGTGGAGGGTTGTGTTAGGTAGTCGATAGCCAGCATAAAATTTATCGAAATAATCATGACATGAATCCTTTAAATCGATTAAACTAAATCAAACAAAATCAAACCTATATCCCTAGCGGATTCCAATCAACAAAAATAATATAAAAAAACTCAGCCAAACCTATATCCCCAGTGGATCCGCCTTTCCTAAATTAATTCAACCAAATCAGCAAATTCAATCAAATCTAAATCTCCAGTGGGTTTTCGTTCTATACCCTGGCATAAATCAACTCAATTTAAACAAAAAAAATCTGATCAAATATTTACCCCTAGTAGATCTCCCCCTTTTATGCCCTTGGCATAAATCAATCTTTATCCAATCAAACTCATGTGTGAATCCCCAATGGATCTCCCTTCGTGTCCTTGATAGGAAATCAATTCTTAATAAAGTAAACCAATTTCACTCATCTCTCTCACACCCTCAGCATGATAGCGAATTGCATCATGTTTGGATTCATAATTCCTTATATCTCTCCACTTGGGAATTAATGGCCACCCTTAGTGCTTGTGATCTTCATAGATGTTGTTGATCATCTCAGTCAATGCCAATACATGTTGTGTGCCTTGTCAATTACACCACACCTATTAGGGGTCCTTTTGTTGACCTCACTTTTGGAGTGAGGATTGACTCATCCTTCCTTAGACTTAGGAGTCTTATAAGCACTATGATTTCTCTAATTATAGGACACTTCTAGTAATTAAGTGAACACTAAACCCAAGCCTAGAGATTTAAGAAGGTGTACCATAGGTTTAAGCTATACCTTGGGACCAAAGGAACCTAACTATCCTATAGCATAAACCCAAACCTATGCCTATCCACTCATACAAATCCCACCTCTAATTAATCAAATCAAACCCAATTGATTTTCACAAAAGCATTCCAACCATTCAATATATCATTTCAAACTCTTCCAAAACCTACAATCAAACCAATTGAACCAAGTCAATCCAATTAACCCAAGTTAGCCCATGATAAACCAAAATGTTCAAATAAACCAAAGTCCAACCAAGCCTAAATCAATTGCAATCAAAGCCACCAATCAATCCTAAATCAATTATCAAACTCAATTCAACCTAATTCAACCTAATCCAACTCAAATTGACCCATTTGGTTCAGTTGACCCAAAGTGACCTAAAAGGCCCATTTGATCCAAACTCTAATTCAACCCAAATTGGATTGAACCAACCTATTCAATACCTTCTACAATGATTGTTAGTCACCCTTGATTTTCAATAGCAATTAATTGGTTCAAACCAAGTTAATTTGATCACTTTACCCAAGTTGGCCCAATTAGCCTATATGAAACAAATTGAACCAAACTTTATTCTAAACCCAATTGATTGAAACAAATGCCTTCATTCAATCATAAATCAGTATTGAACATGACTAAACTATCAATCAAGCTAAACCAAGCCCACTTGGGCTCTTGACCCAAGTTGACCCAATTTGACCTAAACGACCAAATTGGGCCAATTCAAATCCAAAATCAAATTGAATGAAACCAATTGCTAAATCCATCACAAATTGATTGTTGAATATGATCCAACCTTCAATTGAACTTTATTTGATCAAACCAACCCAATTGACCCATTTAGCCTAAATTGACCTAAAGGGTCAAATTGATCTTAATCATTCCCAAATATAAATTAATTCAAATCAACACCTACAATCATCTTCAAAACATCAATTGAACCTAAACCATCCCATTACCCAAGCTAATTTGGGCCATTTGACCAAATTGGTCAACTTAGTTGATTTGACCCATATAAACCCATATGAGTCAAATACAAATCCACTTCAAATTAAACCAAACCAATTGAACCAAAACATCCCAAACCATCATTTGAAATAAACCAAACCATAGATTTGAACCAATTTGACCAATTGGTCAACATAACCCAAATGAACCCAAGTTGATCTACATGGGTCAAATTGAGCCAAATCTAACCAAACTTAGTATGACCCATCCTTGGGTCTCCATGGGTCAGCTCAAATCAAATCCAACTAATCTTGGACCTGAATTAAGCCAAAACTCATTGGGTAAATTCCTCCAAATGGGACAAAATCCTCATTTGGTTGGTCAAACTCACTCTCCAACCCTTGGCAGCAACTCTAAGCTCAATTTGGACACTTGGACCACTGGCTAACATGACCTAAAGCTGGTTGTGTAGCCACAACTCAAGTGGAAGTGAGCTAACCCAAGCCACCCCATTAGAATACATGGAGGAGGGGGTACAAACAAGGCCAGCCCACTCCCTTCCTCCAGCCACTCAAGAGCATCCACCTCAGCTAATCCCTGACATCCCCAACCGCCTGTGCCAGTCGATGCCTATGAAAAGCTAATGGATCCTATCCATTGGATCAATCAGGGAGGAGGGTATACTCCTCCCCATCCAAATCAAACCGCATAGAGAGCTTTGCTGAGTCAAGATGAGCATTCCTGATCTCCCTTGAGATCCCCATCACCGGTGACACCAAACCTGAGCAAAACAGAGCCCCCTCTCTGTCCAACCTCACCTAAAATCCAACATACTTCAATTAACTTCTCCCACAACTTCCCCAAGATCTAGAGAGTCAAAATAAATTGACTCCCGATCAATTCGAGCACCAGAGACCACTCCTAGACCAACTCTGGCAAGGTTAGCAGTGGCGTTTGGTTCACAAAGCAACCGACAGGGAGGCAGCTCATGAGCTTCTCAACATGGCTTCATCTCTTTAAGACAAAGCTACCTCAATCATTGGACTACCGATCTTGAGCTCTAAAGAGGTATTTTTCTAGCAAGCCATTGAAAAGTCTTTAGAAGTTGGCCTTTTGTAAAGTGTTTTGGATTTTTATATGATTTCCACTGTAGGATCTTCTTATATTTCTTCCCTAAATCTTTTAGAGTCGATCCCAATGCCTCACGACCTTTTTTGAGCTTAGATTGAGCAGGAGAGGACAGATGGTGTCCATCATTCGACGTTTGGGGGACGAAGGATCACCCACCGTCCATTTCACATGATTAGATCAGACGACCGTGATTAATCCAATAGATTTATCTGATTTAATCCATTAAGAACCATGGGATTAATCCCCACCATCCAAGGGACGAAAGCGTGTCCACCACCGCTGACTCACCACGTCACGCTAGATGATTTAAGTGGTCAATCCCACAACGACATGTGAAAAGTGCCGCACGTTAGCTCTTGCATGGCTCTAATGGGATTAAGGATTAATTAGGGATTAAAATGTGTTTAAATTAGCCATAACTTAAAAAATTCATAACTAATTGTAGAAAAATCCTAAAAATATAAGTAAACCCATTTTGGAAAGGGTAAATAGAGAACAATTTAATAAAAATAATAATTTCCCTATATTTTGAACATTGAACATTTCTTAATTAGGGTTTGAATTTTTTTCTAATTAGCTTAATAAAACCTTAATTACTTGGCTAATGAGTTCAAATAAAAATGTGTTGATTCTTTGGGATGTCCTTTGCCTCCCATAATTTTTTGAGATTTATTGGCTACGTAATTAAGAGAATTTGAAATTCAAACCTTAATCACCCTCATTAAGTAATTTAATGATTATTAAAAATGCCAAATAGTAAAATTAAGTAATTAATGATCATTAATCACTAATTAAAAATGAAATGATGGGGGGGGGGTGATCATGACCTCTTTTTTAATTATTTTCCCAAATTTGTTTCACTAAGGAGGGTAATTAATTCATAATTTAATTAAAAAATTAATTAAGTAATTACTAATAAAATCTAATCAAATTATAATGATAATTTCTTAAGATAATTTAATTTAAATTTTTGGGTTCCTCTTTATGTGTTTAGTAACATAAAGACCCTTAAGAAAATTATGATTAACCTAGGTATGGGAAAATCATATAAATACTTAATTAGATTTTTTAATTTAATTAATACTTAATTATGAGCTTCATTGCATTAGGTCTCTAGGTGCATTGTAATTTTAATTTCTCATTTTCATATCATTGGAAGCTCATAATTAAATGATTAATTAAATTAAACAAGCATAGGAAAGGGTAATTAAATGACTTGCTTAATGATTCAAACTTAATTAATTCATAAAACCCACTTAATTATTTCCGTAAACATATTAAATCATCGACATGGGATGGGATAAAAATAGCAAATGTTATTTCTTCTCTATGAGTTTAATAATTCAAATTAAAAAAAACCAAAATTCATAAGAAGCTTTAGTTTTCCTTAAATGATTTTATTCAACTTGATTGTCCTTGGGAATTAATGTAGTTTAATGAATTATGTGAAAGTGTCCAATTATTATTTTTTAAACATTATAAATTTGTATGTCATTTTCATCATGTATTCATGTTTTCAAATCAAATAATCAAATGAATATATTTATGTAAAGTTGCATGTGTTGGATTAATCCTATTATATGTATAGCTATTATCACTAATAAATTTCAAAGATATTTCATAAATTATAAATAAAGAGTTAAATTGATGTTAGCTATGAATATTATAGAGGATTTACATATGCTCATAACCTAAGTATCAAAGTATCATTTTATCTTTATGATTCATGTATGGGTTTACATATGTTTGAATGATAATAAGTATATAGTTTGGACATCCCAAGAATACGAGGCTTTAAGTAGCCCCATGGAGGTCTTAGATTACCTCACTTCTCTGGTTAATAAAGGCACGTGCTTATTTAAATTTTATTTCTATGTACTTGTACTAGAATTTAGATAGAATATTGCTTTACATGTGTAAATGATTCACTAAAACATAAGATTTTGCATGATTTTCATTCTCATAGTGTGTGTACATTCATATGTATTTAAGATAGCAAGTATATAGTATGGATATCCCGGGAATACGAGGCTTTACGTAAGCCTAAAGGAGGTCTTAGATTATCTCATTTCCCTAGTTTAAACAATGATACATACTTGCTTAAAACTTTAATACATGTGTGTGTACATAGCTAAGGAATAAAAATATCTCTTTTCTACCAAAATATATGCATTCATAATCATCAAAGTGTCCAAAAATACATTGTATGTATAGGTATTATAAGTTCAAAATCATATGCATGTTATTAATGATGAAAATGAATGGTGCAACATTCTCTATGTGATGGTAATTCAATTACATTAATCTTAAGATGTCTTTGATGTTGAATAGGATTTTTTATGATTAACAAAGTTTAGGATTAATAAAAAATATTTAATAAATCATTCACTAAAATAATCCAAAATTATAATAATATACTCTTTAGAAAATAATTTAGTGTTGGGATGAAAGAGGTTAAGCCTCTTTCTTCTCTTTACAACACTTAGATGCTAAGTGAACCTCAAATGAAACAAAACAAAATATAAATTAAAATTTGCAAATCCTCTTAACAATTTAAAGTGAAACCATTTTTTATGGTTAATTTAAATACTTTCAAAACTTAGATAATTATAATTGCAAAGCCTAGCTAAAACATACCACACTAAGCCTAAGCACACAGGTTAGAATTCTAAGTCACCACTTATAGCTTTTGGTTAGGACAATGTATGTTATGATGTTGTATTTTATTTTATTATGTAATGTTTTAGACTAGATGTTAGGATTGTTGTTCTTAAAGTGGGTGTTAGGCCGTTCTTAGCCTAATGCTTTTTTATGTAGTGGATTATGCTAGTGGGGCCACAAAAATAAATACTTTTGCTAGCAGGTTGCTTATGCCCCTAAGCATAATCCATGTTAAGACAGGTGGGCTTGGTAACCCATGTGTAGGGTGCTAAGTCCAAATTATATAATATAATGCTTAGGTTTGTATGTATGTTTAGCTAACATCTGTCTTCTAGGTGTAGTAGATTTTACTTTGCATAAATATGTAATTTTGCCATAGGAATTAGGATTAGTGTTATGGGGTTTAGGATGAGCAGTGGCTAGAAGGCATAAGACTTGGGATGCCCTATGAAGCCTTGGAGTAAATCAAATAAAAGGAATAAATAATAGAAGAAGCAAAGAATGAAGACCCCCATAACATCTATTCAATTCTAATTGTGATATTCTTTGTAATCTGGGTTGTATAAGGGTAGAGCTTGGCTACTCGATTTCCTCTCTTATGAGGTGTACGACGGTACCCGGTCGCACCATCATCTTATTCTTTTATGAAATCTATACATGTTTGATTGTTGTGTTTAAATTGTACAATAGAAATTGCATCTTTTTCATAGGTTTCTTAAAGATTGATGTTTGAATGTATGGCCTGGATGTGGTAAGCTCTTTAGGTAAAAGTACTTTTTCTATCCCAATTAATAACTCATAACAAAATTTTAAATTAATTCATAACCTCACTTTCAAGCTTAGGCTATAATCAAGGTAATTAAAATATTTAGCAACCCCATAGTTGAATGATGTATGTTCTAATATCATGCATATCATCTCATTTAGAGGGTCTCCACTCTTACACAATAGGGGAATATTTGACTTGTGAGGACATCCGTTATAGTGGAGAACACCTCCTCCTACTGATTTATCCATTAATCCAATTTCATCATGCATTTAGGCATAATTATCCAAAGCCTTTGTCCAAATCAATGTGTCAAAATGATATAAAAATTTGTAAAATTTTGCATTTTAGTCTAAGTCATGAATTCATTCCAATCATGATCTAGTCTTGTAGGGAGTGAGTTTAGGACTCTGGTCTTCTTTTTAAATTAAATAATAGCTTAAATATTTTGTAATTTTATAAGACCAGCCTACATGGTTTTGAATTGTATAAGGTGTTAGCTGATGGCCACTCCAGGCGATTATAAGTCAAGAAGAGTCGGATAAGTTTATCCTCTCTAATGGAGATAAACTATTATGTCCCCTTTTCATTTAGATTTAGGTCGAGCTCTTAGCTTATGCCAAAGCACTCTAGATTTAGGATCTAAGGTTGCTCATTTCCTTCAGCCTACGAGTATAAATCATCACCTCTTAGGCATTTCCACAATCTTGTGTTCATGGATTGTAAGCCCTAGCATTCTAATAAAAATTCTAATTCAAATTAAAACAAACTTTCTCTTTCAAACATATAAAGCCTTACCATAAGATAGATTGGAGTGCTCACTAGGCTTCCTAGTATCATGAGTGCTTCTTACTTATCTTCTTTTGGAATCCAAAATAAGTCTTTCCAAATTGAACCTTACCACTTGATTTTCCAAAAATACCTAATCCTTTGATAGTCTAGCCTTAAAATCTTTGGAGATATGATTGACTACTTTAATACAGAGTGTTCTTAGGAAAATCTCATTTCTTAGGATGTAATTAACTATGGAAGCTTGCTTCCATTAGGAACTAAAGAACCTGACATAAAATAAACCCTACTTTACTTTTCTATGTAAAGTAGAGGAAAGATCTCTAGTATATACGAAGACTTATCAGCCTTAGGAGCCCTTATTAGGTGATTAGGTCCACTGTAGGGTGATGTTTCTATCTTTTGGGAAAGTACATGATACCTTAATGTTGCACTAGATCACTTCAATAAGTACCCCCTAAGATCTGTGTGGTGTCCACCCGCCATCTGAATTAAAACACCACAATATTCAACCCTTTTCATGATTTTATTTTATGTTTATGTGTATTTCAATTAGCAAGTACATAGTTTAGACATCCTGGGAACATGAGGCTTTAAGTGTCCCCAAGGAGATCATAGAGAATCTCACTTCCCTAGTTCAACAACGGCATGTACTTACTTAAATTCTTTATACATGTTTGCATATGCTTGAATATGAGATGAAATACCTTTTTTTTCTATCAAATCAATGCATCAACATTCATTAAGTGTGCAAAAAAGTATGAGTACATTGCATGTATATATGTATACTAAATCAAATATTGAAGAAACTAAAAAGGAAAGAATGTGGATGTTATTTATAATGAAAGGATGTATTGGAGTACTATTCATGTGATGGTGGATTTATTTCATTGGTATTAAGATGCCTTCCATGTTTGGATAAATTCATTAAGATTAATATATACTTAGGCTAAAATAAAATTCATAAATGGTTTATTAAGAAAGTTAAAGCAATAATAATTTATCTTTGTAAATTAACTTAGGTTAGGAATGAAAGAGTTATGTTTCTTTATTCTCTTCAAAATGATTTGATCTTAAGTAAGAAGTGAACAAAATAAATACATAAGTTAAAACACAATCAAGTTTCTAAAATACTTAATGTGAAATCACACTTAATGGGTAATTTAAACATTACTAAACTTTAGAAAATCTTAATTCTAAATCCCAATTAAGACATACCACACTAAGCCTTAACACAGATATTAGAATACTAAGTCACCAATCTTAGTTTTAAGTTAGGTCAGTGTATGTTGTGGTGATATGTTTTATTTTGTGATGTAATATTTTAGACTAGATGTTAGGATTGTTTATGCATAGACTAAATGTTAGGTCGTTATTAGCCTAATAATGTCTTATATAAGGGATTACTTGAGGGACCATTGTAATAATAAATGAATATAAAAATACTTTTTCTTGCTCATCCTGCTTATGTCCCAAAGCATAATCTGATTAGGGTAGGTGGGCTTAGTTACCCAATTGAATGGTGCTAAGTCCAAATATGTGAAATATAACTGCTTAGTTTTTCTGTTTGTTTAGCTAATCTTTATTTTACAGGTGTAGTAAGATTTTAATTTTTTTCAGAAAGATGTAAATTCTATAATAGGATTAGGATTAGTGCTATGGGGTTTAGAATGAGCTGTGGCTAAAAGATAAAGACCTAAGCTTAGAGTATTCAAATCCAAGAAGTAAGGATAGAGAAGAATTGAAGACCCCATAGCTTTTCCTTTTACTGTACTTGTAATCCAAGTTATATAAGTGCAGAGCTCGGCTACCCAATTTTTTTCTTTTCTGGAGCGTGCGGAGGTACCTGCCATACCGGCCTTTTATGATTTTACAAAAATTTAAATGTTTGATTATTATATTTAAATTGTGTAATAAAAATGGCATGCATTTTATAGGTTTCTTAAAGTGTGTATGTTTGATGTGTGGCCTGGATGTGGTAAGCTCTTTAAGATAAGATTAAATTTTCTATTCTCACTAAATAACTCATAACTAAACTCTAATGTAACTCACAACCTCACTCTAAAGCCTAAGTATATAAACAAGATAATAAAATATTTAAAACCCCCATAGTTGAATGGTTGTAAGCTATAACAGCATGCATGTCATATTGCTCCATTCTTGAATTTTAAGGATTTCCACTCTTGCATGATAAGGGACAAGCTTGGCCTTTAAAAGCAGTCCCTTGTAGTGGTGAACACCTCTTCTAGTTGATTTAACCCATAACAGAACTTCATGCATGTAAGCATATTTTTTTAAGCCGTAGTCCAAAATAAATGTGTCAAAATGTCCTAAAAAATTATAAAATTTTAGCATTAGACTAAGTCATGTTTGCAAACCAAATAGTATCTAATCTATTATGGAGTGAGTTCAGGATTCTAGCTTCTTTCCCAACTAAATAACAACTTAACTATCTTGCATCAATATAAGACTGGCTTATATAGTTTTAAAGCATAGGAGGTGTTAGCTAGTAGCCACTCCAAGCAGTTATAAGTCCAGAAGAGTCAGGATTGTGTTCACTTTCTCTTGTGGAGGTGAACCACTATATCCCATTCTCTTCGATTAGATTTTAAGTCATGCTTCTAGCATGTACTAAAAATTTTAGACTTAGGTTTTAAGATAGCTTGTTTCTCTTTTATTATGAGTATATGTCCTGATTCCCTTAACCTTTAGTTGTTGTGACATAAGTCCTAGCATTCTAATAAAATTTTAACTTAAATAAAAATAAATCCTCCTCTTTGAAAATATAAAGCCTCATCATTTGGTAGATTGGAGTATTCACTAGGCTTCCTAGTGTCTTGGATACTCCCTACTTATCCTCCTATGGAATCCATAAATAAGTTTTTCCATTTGAACTCTTCCCAATTGATTTCTAAAAATAGCCAATCCTTTGATAGTTTAGCCTTGAAATCTTAGGAGACATTTATTGACTACATTAATTGAGAGTGTTTTAAGGAAATACACATTTCTTAGGATGTAATTAACTATGGAAGCTTGATTCCATATGGAACTAACAAACCCAACTAAAATAAACCATGCTCTACTTTATCCATATAAAGTGGGTGAAAGATCTCTGGTATATATTAAGACCCATCTCCCTTAGAAGTCCTTATTAGGTAATTAAGTACATTGTAGGGTGATGTTTTCTATCTTTTGAGATAGTACATCATACCTCAATGTCACACTCGATCACTTCAATAAGTACCACCTAAGATCTGTGTGGTGTCCTATGATTTTAAATTAAAACACCATAATTCTGGTCAATGTTATCATTATAACACACCACGAGTTAAAAATAATTATAAAAATCATAGCTTCCTCATTTATCAAAAATTGATCATGAATTCAATGACCTTATTGATTTTTAATTTTCAATATAGTTAGTTTCTATCTTCTACATTTAATGAAAGCATGAAAGAATTTACTATTCTTGTCACCCTCCATAAAACTCAAACCATAATATTTTTGGGACCAAGAAGAATCTTCCATTCTTAGCTTAAACTCAAACTTTGATATTGCTTCTTGTAGTTTAAGGTATAAGGAAAGAGAGTATTGCTCAACCAACTAAAATTTCAGAGCTTGAGCTATACTTTCTATAGCAAAAATCTATGAGTGTAACATTCCAAATACTTCCTTATTCCATTTCTTATGTTCTTTAGAAATAACTTTGTGCATAAGCTAAAATCTAACCTAGCTATTATTTAAATTCTTTAGCTTCCAAATACTTCTAAAAAAAGAAAGAAAGTATTCATGTAATGACCGCATATTGAAAACCCAAAAATTGAAATGTGTTGTCCTAAGGATGACTTCAATACTGATTAGAAGATGGGTATAAAAAGATAATGAACCAAAGTATTATGTATTTTGAGCTTTCATTCCATATTAACCATAATCCTATTGATCAAGTATCTCCTAAACCATGTCTTTTTTTAATTAAAATTATAGCTTATGAAGCCATCATAACACAGGCTAGCTTTAGGATAAACTCAATAAAATATACTAGTCGTTTAGGGTTAGGATGCTTGCAACCTTCTTCTATTGTTGATAGGGAATCATATTAAAGTCTCCTCAAACCAACCATAGTTCAAGTGTATTTCTTCTGACCTTATTTGAGTATAACTTGTCAAGTTTTTTACTTTTATTCTTGGTAAGTGAATCAGATTCATAGACACAACAACCTTTTTCTTATTTTTTTTATGACCATCACATCACATGATCATTTATAGTTAGATTCTTACTTATTCACTAATTTATTTTAATATGATTTTTTGTGTTATAAATTATTTTATTTTAAGCTCTAAAGGTAAGATCTTTTCTATTAATTTTAATAAAATGATAAATACTTATAAAATAAATTTAAAAAATATTATAAAAATAATATTAAGGCTTTTTTACTTTAATATTGTGTCTTTTACCTTTTAGATAACGTATAAGTTTACCTAGTGATAAAAAATTTCAAGCATTGATGCACTTTCATTACATGGCTAAGTGGCATGTATAATTAGATATCTTCCTTAGTTAAGAACATATTATTTGCAATGCATATCATATTACCTAAGATATATCCTTAGTCACCCATGGTTCTAATAATGAATAAGATGTCTTAGTATGCTATGAAGTGGCTTCCTAACTCAGATAAATTTATAATTCCAAAGTTAAGTAGCTTTAATTGTGTATAATTGATCTATCACATTTACTTTACTTTTATAACCATCACTTTTTTATGTAGGGAATGCAAGTTTTGCAACTTTCTTACCTTCTGCAAAATCCTTTTAAATAGGAATTGAGTTAGCCATCTTTTGTTCAATGCCATAGGCCCAACTTTGAAAGATGCAATTCATGTTTGTTAAAAAAACCATCATACAATTGTATTGGTTTAGCAACCATCTTATGCTAAATAACTTTGATTTTGATAGCTTGAGATGATAAGCCCATGAAGTCAAGATTAAGATAATATATATATATATATATATATATATATATTCCTTATAAAAACATTGAGCTTGTCATACTCTTTATTAAGTTTTTAATGGCTTAATAATTATTATAACATAGGCTTCTATATATTCAACATTATCTCACATAGTTATGATAATTCATGTCTTCCTTTTATATTGACCCTTGACATATATACCATTCTATTATTATAATAGTCATAGATCAATGGCATCCCATAAATAAACCCAATTAAATTAAATTAAAGGATATATATTATTAATTCCTCAAGAGCTTCTTTTGGATGACTCCTCAACTATAATTAAGCATAGAGAGATAGTCTATTTTAAGGATCTAGTAACTTACTCACATACTTTTGATTTTTTTTAACAATTTAATGATATATTTTAACATAAATAATTTTGCTAGTCTATAAATAGGATACTAATATTTTGTCTCCATACTATTTTTTTTTTGAAATATTTTATATGGTAAATACTTATTATCATTTTGAGTATATGCCATATTGATTATATACCACATGTATCTCACTATTTGATTTGATGATAACAAATCATGTGTGTAGTAGGCTAATACTTTGTTAAGCGTATAGATATATCCACAACAATCATCACAATGATTAATATAAATGTTGGATATAATAGTACAATGAAGTGGGCATATTTTGTAAATAAAAACCAATAGGTTTAAGGTGTCCTTAATATATATATCTTCGTGTGTGTGGACAAAAGAGCTCACAAAATTCAAGTAAATTTATAAAACTTAATATTGATATTATTTTATATATACAAATATAAGATTTTATGTAATTTTATTTGTACAAAGCTAGTTTTATTATTTCTTGAAATTTGTCCCTAAAATGAGCCAAAATGGTAGATTTTTATACATTATTTTCTTGGTCCTTGAATTCTAGTTATACTACCTTTATCATGTGCTTTTTTTAAGTTAAAATGTATTTATCATAAGTATATTTTGTGTTTTAATTGGGAAATTATAAAAAAAAATAGAAAAAAAGAAGAAATTTAAGCCCAGCACTGCAACATTGTAATTTCCTTAAATTTGAGCATTTTATAGCAAGGGAAGTGTCCAGGCATTGCAACAAAATATTAAACTTATTTTGGAGTAATTTTATAGCAAGCTCGATGCCTAGGTGTTCCATAAGCAGTGTTGCCACACTGTAGCAAGTAAAAAAATATGAGATTGAAGTAGCAACCACAGTGCCACAACACCAGATCATTAGCACCGCAATGCCACTCCCAATGCCATAATGATGTGGTTCGATAGAATATATTCAAGATGGTTTCAAGAAATTCTCAAGGCAGTTATGGCAGGAGCATTTGGATACTAACCAAGGCATTATCTAGGTTATAAATATGGTGTATTTCCAATGCAAGAGGATTTTTTTTCAGATTTGTTTCTTTTTCTCTTTTCTTGGCAATAGAGTGAGTGGGTGTGTGTGTGTGTGTGTGGGTGTTTTTGTATATCACTTAGAGAGTGACACTCCAAGTGCTATGAGAGTGTGTAAGAGTAATGTAAAAGAGTATTTTCTTAAGGAAGAGGTGGAGAAGGACACCAATAATCAAAGATTTTTAGTTGGGAATGCTGGACATTTCCACGAGGAAGCAATAGTGGATTATAGGGACTAGACTTAGATGATCTACTTGGTGCTCTCTTTTTTTTCTTTGGTTATCTTATGTCTTGTTCTACAATATTAAATATGATTTCCTTTTATTTCTATCTATTATGGATCATTAATCTATAAAGTGCTATGAATTTATGCGATTTTGGGATTTTTGTATTGTATTAGACTTTGTTTGTGGATTAATGTAAGAAAACTATTTGTACTTTGAATAAAAATGTGTATTGTTTCTTTCCATGCTTCATTTACTTGTAATATGGCTAATTAAAATGTCAAAAAGAAGTGTAATCAAGACATATTAATGGAATCCTAGAAGAATAAGTGGGAAAAAGGCAAACAAACATACTAAATAATCATTAATATGCTAGATAGGTCAGGATAGGTAAATAACCATTAAATATATAATTATTTTTATGATTTGCAATCATTTAAATAGAAATATGGGTAAAGCAACTAATAAAAATTTACTTGGCACTAGGCATAAATTTAAGAAAAGGGATTAGTTTGGTTATACTTGTCTAGAGATAGAGAGTATAACACTTTTGCTCTTGGTTGACACTACAAGCTTTAAATTAATCCACAACATAGTTTAATATAATACATAGTCTAAAAAGATTTCTTAAATTTAGTGAACTTATTTTAAAATTAAGAAAACACCTATACTATATATATGTATAGTTCTTCTTAAAAATTTGTAAAATAAAAGATAGAAATTTTAATTAAGCACTTGCATTTTTTTGTTTGATGAAATCTAGGTTTAAAGATACTAGTCTTAATATAAATTAATATCTAATTTTTCTCTAATCATCATGGGAATGATACTCTACTATTCTTGTATTATGTGATTCGACACATACACTTGCACATAAGGGTTAAAAAGTATCGATCAAGTTTTTGGTGTTGTTGCTAAGGATTGGAAGTAAAATTAGTAATGTTTTAGTTGATATTAGTCATGCTAAACTAGTTTTATTTCAACTTTGTTGTTACAAGTATTTATGTTAAGTGTTAAGTGTGAAATATCCTTATACATTATGATTTCTAAATAATGTATGCATAAAGACAAAACTACAAAAATAGTGCCATTGAACTTAAAAATTAAATAATTTGTAGAAAAATTAGAAAAGAGAAGAGATAACATGTAAGAAAAATAGCAATGGACAATCAACTAGTAGGAGGACCATCTAGACCTCTTAGGGATTATACAACACTAATTATAGATGGAATTTATAAGAGTATTGCAAAACTAACTATTTAAGGAAATAATTTTTAATTAAAACCATATATAATTCAAATGAGGCAAAACTCTCAATTTTGGGGTTTAATTATTGAAGATCCTTGCATACTGTCAATTTCTTAGAAACTTATGCAAACATTTAAAAACAATGGGGGTAAGTGACAATGTTATTAAATTAAGGTTATTTCCTTTCTCACTTAGAGATAAGGCTTAAATGTGGCTAAATTCACTATATTAAGGATCTATTAAAACTTGGGATGAATTAGCTCAAAAATTTCTAGAAAAATATTTTCCACCATTTAAAACTACTACGTTAAGAAATAATATTACAACATTTTTCCAATTAGATAATGAATCTATATATGAGGCTTGGGAAAGGAAATGTCTTCATCATTCATTACCTGATTGACTTATAATCCAATTATTTTATAATGGCTTAGTAGGATCTTTAAAGATTATCATGCATGCATCATCAGGAGATAGCTTAATGTCAAAACCTTTTGAGGAAGCTTATACCTTAATAGAAGAAATGACAACTAATAAATTTCAATAGCCCTCTAATAGATTAAATCCTAAGAAAGTAGTCAGTGTTAATAATAATGATATGATCATAATATTAACTTCCCAAGTAGCTTTTCTATCTAAGAAATTAGATAGCTTAGGAATTAATCAAAATATTAATAATAAGAATCAAGGAGGAAAAACTGATGAAATTAGTGTATTAGAAGATTAAACTAATCAAGAATTGAAATGCTTAACTATATCTCAAATAACTTGAATAATCTTTACTTTAATATATTTAATCAAGGTTGGAGGATTATAACCTTCAAAACTATAACTTTAGACCTATCATTCCACTAGGATATCCTCCACAAAATCAAACTAAAGAAGATAAACCGACCTTGGAAGAATTAGTGGTACAAATGGGAACTCAATTACAAAGCCTAGGAGTTTCAATTAGAAATTTAGAGATTCAATTAAGGCAACTAGCTAATAACCTTACAAATAGACAACAAGAAAATTTACTTAGTAACATAGAAGTAAATCCTAAAGTTAAAGGTAAAGAACATTATAAGGCAATTAAATTAAGAATGAAAATAAAATTAAAACAAATAGAGTTAAATGATGAAAATGAAGAAACAATAATACAAAGTAAAGAAAAAGGAAAGGAAGAAAATGAAACAAATGAAATTAACAAAAAGAAAAGGAAGCAGAAAGAGAAGCATTTAGAAAAATGAGTGAAAGACCACCACCTCTAATTTTCTAAATACTTCAAAAGTAAAATATGGATAATCAAATTTCTAAAATTTTAAAAGTGTTTAAGAAATTATCCATAAATATACCATTCACTAAAACCTTGGAACAAATGCCTTCATATACTAAACTTAATAAGGGCATTCTATATAAAATAAGAAAATTAGGAGTAAATAAAACAACATCTCTTACTGAAGAATATAGTACAATATTTCAAACAAAATTACCTAAAAGTTTAAGGATCTTGGGAGTTTTAGTAATCCTTAAGACTAAGAGAAGCACAACCTACAAGTGTGACCCTTCAATTAGCTGATAGATCTTTGACATATCGTATGAGTTTTATTGAGGATGTTCTAGTTGATGTAGATAAATTTATATTTCCTGCAAATTTCATCATATAAGATATGGAGGAAGTTAAAGAAATACCTATCATTTTAGGGAGACCATTCTTAGCAATTGGAAGAATGATGATAGATGTACAAAAATGGGTATTAATAATTAGAGTAAATGATCATGAAGTTAAATTTAATGTGTTTAACTCTATTAAGTTTTATTATGATAGAATTGAAGAATGTTATAGAATTGGGCTAAGTGAAAGTAAAGTACAAAAGTAATTGGATTATTATATCATAAATAATTTTATAGAATAAAATGGAAAAATGATGATAGAAGAATATAAAGACATTCAATTCCTTATAATTACTGCCAATTAGTTTCAAAAAAAAATTTGAATAATTAGAAATGTTTATAGAAAGAAAGAATCTCATACCATTTATAATAGAAGCCCTAGAGCAAGAATTAAAATCATTGCCAAATCACTTGAAATATGCTTACTTAGGGAAAGAATCAACATTACTAATAATCATCTCAGCTAATTTAGAAGAAAATCATGAAGATAACTTAATATAGGAAGCTAAACAAAGCCACTAAAAAGATCAATTTCCTTTGCCTTTCATTGACAAAATGTTAGATAAGTTAGCATGCCATTAGTGTTATGACATTTAAGATTGGTATTCTAGATATAATAAAATTTCCATAGCACTTGAGGATCAAGAGAAAATAACATTCACTTATCCTTATGGTACCTTTTCTTTTAGAAGAATGCTCTTTGGCCTTTGTAGTGCACCTGCTACTTTCAATGTTGTATGATGGCTATATTTTTTTGACTTAATTGAAAATTTAATTGAAGTGTTTATGGATGATTTTTCTATTTTTGGTCTAACATTTGAGCATTCCATAAAAAATTAGAAATTAGTTATAAGAGATGTGAAGAGAAAAACTTAGTACTTAACCAGGAGAAATGTCACTTATGGTTAGAGAAAGAATAGTACTAGTTCATAAAATATCTAAAATAGGAAAAGAAGTGGATAGGGAAAAAGTACAAATTATAAAAAAACTTCCACTACCAACAAATGATAAAGGAATCAAAAGTTTTCTAGGATATGCTGAATTTTATATTATATTTATCAAATAATTTTATAAAATATCTATGGTGTTTTGATTTGGAGTCGTTGGGACACCATGTAGATCTTAGGGGGTACTAATTGAAGTTATGAGTTGTTAGTGAGAGAAGAAAATTTAATTTTATCCTAAAGAGCCTACCAAACCTAGGCCACACATCAAAACATCACATATTAAGAAAGTTAAGAAAAATATGCAATTTATATTGCACAAGCTAAACACAACAATCAAACATTCATAAATTTCATAAAAGAATAAAAGGTTGGTGTAGTAGGGTACTGTCATACATCTCAAAAAAGAAAGAAATTAGATAGCCGAGCTCTACCCTTATACAACCTAAATTACAAAAGAATATTACAATTATAATTAAATAGATGCTATGGGGGTTTTCATTCTTTACTTTTCCTTCGCTCTTCTTCCTTTGGCTTGATTTACTCAAGGCTTCACAGGGTCCCAGGTCTATGCTTTCTAGCCACTGCTCATCCTAAACCCCATAGCACTAATCCTAATTCCTATGACAAATATTACATGTTTATGGAACATAAAATATTACTACGCTTGCAAAATAGATTTTAGCCAAAAAAGCATTCAAACCAAGCAATTAGATTTCATATATTTTGGCTTAACACCCCGCACATGGGTAACCAAGCCAACTTGTCCTAATTGCATTATGCTTAGGGGCATAAGCAACTTGCAAGTAAGAACATTTATATTTATTTATTATTTTAGCAACCCATTTCACACAATCCATTGCAAAAAATAACTTCAGGCTAACAACAACTTAACATCTAGTCTATGCATAAATAAACCTAACATCCCATCTAAAATATTGCATCATAAAATAAACTATAGTATCACAACATACACCGTCAAAACTTAGAGCTAGAAGTGGTGACATAGTATTCTAGTATGTGTGGTATGTCTTAGCTAGGCTTTAAATTTATGATTATCTAAGTTTGGAATGTTCAAGTTACACATGAAGGAAGGTTTCACTTCAAGTTATTAAAAAGATTAATAAATTTTAATTTATATTTTCATTTTATTTCACTTAATATTTAATTAACATGTACCTGTAATAAAGAGAGGAAAGAGGTTTGACCCTCTTCATCCCTACCCTAAGTTATTTTCTAAAGGCATGTTATTATGATTTTTGGTTTCATTTAGTGAATGATTTATTAAGGATTTTATTAATCTTAGGTTTGGGTTAATCTTAAGGAATCATATTCAAACATAGAAGGCATTTTAAGATTAATGAGATTGAATTACTATCAAATGGATAATATTACATAATTCCTTTTCATCATCAATAACATGTATATTTATTTATTTCTTATTTGTACATACAAAATATTCATGTTTTTGCACAGCTGATTTTTTTAATGCATATATTTTTGGTAGAAAAGAAAGATTTCAATCCTTAGTTATGCATATATATATATATATATATATATATATATATATATATATATATATATATATATATATATATATATATATATATATATATATATATATATATATATATATATATATATATATATATATATATATATATATATATATATATATATATATATATATGCATATATATATATATTAAGATTAAGCAAGTGTGTGAAATTTTTAAACCAGGGAAGTGAGGTAATCTAAGACCTCCTTTGGGCTACTTAAAGCCTCATATTCCAGAGATCTCTGGACTATATACTTTGTTAACTTCAATACACATGAACATATACATAAACATAAGAATGAAAATAATGCAAAGATTGCATTATAACTAATTATTTATTCATGTAAAGTAAAGTTTTATCCAAATTCTAATACATGTACACATGTGAATGAAATTAAGCAAGTACGTGTCATTGTTAAACTAGAGAAGTCAAGTAACTCCATAGGGATACTCAAAGCTTCATATTCCTGGGATGTCCAGACTATATACTTGTTAACATTCAAACACATGTAAACATACACATAAACTATAGAAAATAGAACAATCCTTTGACATGTTTAAACTATAAGTAATTATAAATTTCAGAGGGTATTTATAGCCAACATTTACTTAGACTTTCATTATTGATTTATAATTTTGAAAATAATTTGAGATTTATCACTGATAATAGCTACACCATATAATAAGATTAATTCAACACACACAACTTACATATATATAACCATATTCATTTGATTCTTTTATTTGAAAACATGAATACATGATACAAGTGGCATGCAAATTTATAATGATCAAAAAGGAATAACTAAACATTGCCACATAATACATTCAGCCACATTAATTCCTAAGGATAATCAAGTCAAATAAATATTCTTTAAGATTAACCGAAGTTATTTTACGAAGTTTGATTTTGGTGTTTGAATTATTGAAACTTAAAGAGGAGAAAAGACACTTGGTGTTTACCCGTCCCACATTGGTGACTTAATGTGTTTAAAGAGAATGATTAAGTAAATTTTATGTATTGGTTAGGTTCAAATCATTAAATAATCAATTTAATTAACCATTGTTGACCTCACTTTTGGAGTGAGCTCTCACCTTCTCTATCTTAGGCATAGGACTCCTCTAGACACTAAGAGTTTCTTAGTCTTGAGACACTTCTAGTGATTAGGTGAACACTTCACCTAACCCTAGAGACTTAGAAGAGTTAGCCCTTGGAATAAGTTATGCCTTAGGGGTTTAAGAGGACTTGCCTATCCTATAGCTTGAACCCAACCCTTGCTTCCTTCTTTCAAACCAAATCTCAAATTCAAATTCAAATTTCAAAATCCAAATCATGAATCAATTCCAAATCCAAATCATGAATCAACCATAATTTCAAATGATTGAAATCCATGATCAATTCCAAATCCAAAATCTTCCTAAACCTTATGAATCACATCCATAAGCTTAGCCAAATGCTTTAAATCAACCCAAAGCCAAGTGAATTCTTTATAAATCACTTATTCCATCATTTATAGTCACAACTATAAGTGAAATTGCCATCCAAATCATCCAAACCATCCAAATCAGATGGATATAAATCAAACCAAATCAAAACTTCTTTTCCAAACTTTTTGACCTACTTTAGCCAAATTCAAAATAAAATGACTTTTAATTCACATGATTCTCTCATGAATCATGTATATTCTCATTTATATTCACAAATATAAATGAAATATAAATTCAAATGGCCAAAATCAAATCAATATAAATTCAAAACTCAAATCCAAACTTAACTTACATCCCTTAAGCCAATTTCTTGGACTTAGCCAAATCATTCTCAAATCAATCCAAACCCTTGTATTTTCTCTTCAAACAATCACTCTTTCAATCACATGCCCAAATATAAGTATAAACTACAATCATCAAACCAAAATCAAACTAACCCAAATCAAACCCATGTTCATCCTTTTGATTTTAAATTGTCAAATGAACCAAAACTCATTTGACTCCAAACCACTTGCAAATGGATTTATATTCCCATCAAAAGTCCATATGTGAGTTCAACCAAACTTGAATCAAGTCTTGACCAAGTCAACTAACCCAATTAGGCTCACTTGACCCAAAGTGACATAAAGCACCTTTTTTATCTAAGTTCTAATCTAACACAAATTGGATTGAACTAAGCCCATTGAAGCCTCCCGTTGTGATCAACAATCATCATAGAATGATCAATCACTCAAATTGGGTCAAACCAAGTCAAACTTAGCCTTTGAACAAGTCAACATTTAACCCAAATGAAACCCAAACTAGCCAAAATCCACCATATGCCAAATTGATTGAAACCATTGATCATAATCAATGATTAAACATGACCAAGTCATCAATTGAGCCAAACCAAGTCACTTGACCTAAATTGACCCAAATTGACCTAAAAAGTCAAAATGGGTTAAATCTTGATCTAAGCCAAATTGATTGCAACCAATGGCTCAAGTTTATTCCAAATTACTTGTTGAACTAGACCAAAGCTTTAATTGACCAATTAGACCCAACCTAGCCAAATTGACCATGAACTCAACTTGACTTAAAAGGTCAAATCAACTTGAAGTCAAACAAAATTAAAATTGATTAACCAAATCTTGCAATACATTTCAAATGATCAACCAAGCCTAAACCAACCCATGACCTAACCCAATTGGGTCAAATGGGTCAAATTGGTCAACTTGACCCATTTGACCTAAGTGAACCTAAATAAATCAAAACTAAATATAAAACAAATTAAACCAAAACAATGATACCCACAAGCTCCAAATGATCATTTGAAGTTGACCTAACCCATGGCTTGACCCAATTTGACCAATTGGTCAACCTAACCCAATTTGACACCACTTGACCTAAATGGGTCAAATTGAGCCAAATCAAATCAAATGAACTCCAAATCACTTAAAATTTGGCCCAACCCATTTTTGAATCATTTCAAATCTTCAAAAATCAAACTCATAGCCAAATGACCACTTTATCCTTAGGTCAAAGGGTATCCTATGACCAAATTCACTTGGAATTTGGCCATTTCTTTCTCAAGGACTTTTGGCATCCTTCTAATGGTCCACATGGGCACCAAGAAGGGTGGTGAACATAACCTAATGAGCTTGGGTCATCCATGACCCAACGCAAGGCCAAACCAACCTCTCCAATGGTATTTGAACACATGGAACTCCAAATGCATCACCTAGCACATGGCCATCCACTCTCCTTCACTCCACCACTCAAAATGACCCATGTGGGGTGTTTTTTCAGCTCAAATCGTGCCTCCAATCCAAGACATTGATCAAAAATGGCAAAAAATCTTCTCACCATACAATCCAAGGAGGGGGAGATATACTCCCCCTCATTCCCACTCAAACAAGAATCAATCATTTCCTTAGAGCTAGAGAGGTTGAATCGAAGCCTACCTAAAGTTTTTCCAAGCCATTATCGAGCTCCCTCATTTCCCACTCTCAATTTTAATCAAAGCCAAAATTGGGGAGGTGAGCTCAAAATTAAAAATCACTCAATTCTCAATAAAAACCAAATTAACCTTGCATACACCATCCTTGGATCTCATCGAGCTCAATCGAATCATTTCCCAAGTCTCCAAGCCACGGGAAGTACCATTTTGACCAAAGTCGATCACCATTGAAGGGGAGCTTGGTCAACTGAGCAAACTACTTCAAACCAAGGCTGAATTCCTTCAACTGGGCTTCGTCTCTACTAGACGAAGCTACCTTTTCTGTTAGAAGCGCCAGTG
Source organism: Cymbidium sinense (assembly GCA_021442155.1). NCBI lineage: Eukaryota > Viridiplantae > Streptophyta > Magnoliopsida > Asparagales > Orchidaceae > Cymbidium > Cymbidium sinense. The sequence goes on from CM038220.1 coordinate 175,417,433, forward strand.
ATAGCCTCCGGTGAGGAAATTTCTTGAAACCATAGCCATAGGAAAATTCAGTTGGTCCTTTTTGAAGGAAATTGTCACTCCATAAAATCTTGACCGTTGGATGTGCATCCCCACTCCTTCTGAAGGTGTGGGATCATTTTGATCCCAATCCGAGCTCGAGTGAGCTCGAATTGAATGAGGAGAGATGAACGGTGTTTGTATCTCATCGTTTGCGAAGGAGAGGGATCATACACCATCTTTTCTGCATGATTGGAATGGACAGTTGTGATTAGATCATGCTAGATCCCCTCTGATTAATTCCTAAATTGCAAGATTGATCTCGACCGTTTGATCTTAGATTGGATGGCCGATGGATGTGACAACCTAAATAACCTATCCCATCGCACCAAGTGGAAAGTGTGCCACATCATCCGCCACGTGGCCCTATGGAATTAGGGGTTTAATTAGGCTTAATTAATCTAATTTTAATGGTGAAACTTCCAAAATTCATAAATAATTATAAAAAATTCAAAATATATAAATCAACACTCATTTTAAACATATTTACAAAGAGAATAATATAAAATTAAAATCAATTAATTTTGAACAATAATTTTCATTCAATTTGGGTTTTATTGGAAATGTAATTAAGCTAATTACTTCTTAATTACTCAAGCAATTAATTCTAAACTTTTTGAGATTGATTAGTGGGATGACCTCTGCCTCCCATGATTTTCTTAGAATTTATTGCTTCATTAATTAGGGAAATTGCTTATTTCATCCTTAATTACTCTCTTAATTAATTAAATGATTAATTAACATGTTAAATAGAAATAAATTCATTAATTAAACTTACTAATCATTATCAAATAGTGAATGGACATAGGGAATGAGATGACAACCTCTTCTCCAATCTTTCCCCTAAGTTTATTTCATTTGGATAAACACTTAATCAATTTGTAATTAATTAATGGATTAATCACCCCATTAAATAATATTGATTAAACTCAAAACCAAATCATTCTAGAATTCAATCATTCAATTCTTGGGTATATTCTCAAGTGTTCAATAACCTAAGAGAATTCCAAAGGGAATTATAATCAAATTACATGTGTAGGATGATTATGAAAGTACTTAATCAAACCCTTTAGCTTAATTAATCATAATTGTGAGCCAATTGCATTAGGGCCCTTCATGTCTTAGGTGCATTGCTAATTTAATTTCCATGTGATTTCATATCATGTATTGGCTCATAATTACTTGGATAATTATGTTAAAGTGGTATAGATAAGGGGTAATTAATATATTTAATTCATACCTTACCCTAAACAAAACATAAAATCAACCTAATTGTTCTAAAATTAAACTAAACCAATTCACACTTGAGGGAAATGGATTAAGACTAGCAAACCCTTCTCATATTTCCTAAGTCAAAATCAAATTCAAGGTTAAACATCTCCTTAAAGAATTTTGATTCATTTTAAATAATCTTATGTTATATGATTGTCCTTAAGAGTTAATTAAGATGAATGAAGTCATGTGCTTACATCCCTTTATTTCTTTCCAATCATGCTAAATATTATTTTCCATATAAAATCATGCATTCATTTCTTAAAAAAACTAATTAAATAAAATATTTCCTTTTATGTCAAATTGTATGTGTTGGCTAAAATTAAGAATATGAGTGGATATTATCACTATTAAACCAAAAATTATTTTTTGAAACCTATAAATTAAAGACTATGAATGAAGTGATGCTACTTATAAATATTTATAAGCTTGCATGTGATTATAACATAAGATGTGTATTTTTGAAGTTCTCTTTTCTTCTCTTAACATGGATTTACATAGGATTTGCAAGTGTATAGTTCATTTGAAAAGAACACAACACTTGCTTAAATCTATTCCTATGCATTTCTATGTTATGACTTAAGAAGGATCTTCATATTACACATGTAAATTATACAACCAAATCAAACATAATCTTTTGCACGATTCTTTATCCATTTGATTATTTTTATACATTTACATGTATCTAAGAAAAGTGGTATATAAATCTAGACATCAGGCTACGAGGCTTTAAGTAGCCCTAAGTAAGTCTTGTACCTTACACCCGTGGTGTAGAAAATAATGGCGTCGTACTCACTTATGACTTTTATACATGTGGATGTGCATTTAGTTAATGGATGAGAAATCCCCCTTTTTTCTACATAATAAAGAAATGCATTAAAAAAATATCCAAATTTTCAAATCATATCTCTTAGCATTCACCATCAAAGTGTGCTAAAATCTGCATTGCATGTATAGGTTTGCTTAGGATTATTCATATGCATGGTATACATGATAGGAAAAAATAAATGGGTGTGTCTCATGTGGTAGTAATCCACCCTAACTAATCCTAAGATGCCTTTCTTATTAAATAGGGCTATTTATAGCAAATCTAAACTTAGGGTTAATTAAAACACATAATAAAATATTCACTAAAGGAAATTCATTAATCAATCTACCTTAGAAATGTTTTAAGGTAGGGAAAAAAGAGTGCTCTCCTCTTTTCTCTTCTCTTCATAACATTTAGTCACTAAGTGTAGGTTCAATCTTTCACAAATCATGCTTAAAAATGTAATAAAAATATAAATACTTTTATTATTCACTTATACCCAAGCATAACCTTAAATTACAGTGGACATTTACCCATGTGTGTGTGCTAAGTTCAAATTATTCATATATTTGGATGTGGTATGTTTAGCTAATCTTTATTTTCCAGGTTTAGTTAGATTTTTCTTTACCATTTTTATGTAAATTTTGCAATTAAGATTTGGAATGAATGTTACGGGGGATTAGGATGAACATTGGTCATGAGATCAAGTGTTATATACCATGTGATTCCTTTGGAGTAACCATATTCCAATCAAGCCAAAAGGAAGAAAGAAAAGAAGCAAATCAAAAATAAAAAAATAGAGAATAAAAAATGAAGAATTAAGACCCCCATAACATGAATTTCTTCTTAGTTATAATTATTCATTTATAATTTGGGTTGTATAAGGGTAGAGCTTGGCTACCCACATTTCTTTTCGGGTTGTACAACGGTACCCGATTACACTAGCCTCTTATTCTTTTTATGTTAATTTTATTAATTGATTGATCTTACGTTTATGATTGTGCAATTAGGGTGGTATGATTTTCCTAGTTTCTTAATTATTTGGTGATTGTTGAATGGCATGTATGCGATTAGGCTCTTAGGGAAAAATAAATTTTCTATCCAATTAATCAACTCAAAATTAAATTAAATAATTCATAACCTCACCTAAAGTGTAGGATATAAACTAAGATAATAAAAGATTTAAAAACCCCTTAGTTGGATATTGTATGCCTCATACCATGCATAAATCATATTATCTCGCTCTTGCTAATGGAGGGCTTCCACCTTTTCCAGAGAAAATGGCTTGACCTTTTAGAGCCATGGTGGAAATACACCTCCTTCTTTCTAATTGTGGCCCATAACTATTTTCTCATATATTAGGAATATGAAATCCCATAGCCTGTGTCAAATAAAAATTTCCAAAAATCAAAATAAAAATTGACAAAATTTTCATTAGATTTAGTCATTATTCATGCCCCTTCATGGTCTAGTCTCTTAGGGAGTGTGTTTAAGGACTTAGTTTCTTTTCTAAATAAGCATCAACCTAGCCATCTTGCAAAGCATAAGACTTTCCTACATATATTTAAAATCATAGGAGGAGTTAGTTGGCGGCCACTCCAGGCGGTTGTAAGTCCAACAGTCAGGTGGATTACTCTCCTTTATGGAGGTAAACCATATACCCATTTTTTGCCTTATATTTAGGTCATGCTTTAGCCCTCGCCAAAGTTCCCTAGATTTAGGATCTGAGGTTGTTTCCTTTTGTGGGCTACAAGCATAAATCCTCACCTCTTAGGCATTTCTACAATCTTGTGTTGTGGAATTGTAAGCCCTAGATTTCTAATAAAAATTCATCTCAAACATATAATTCTCCTCCATTTCAAAAATATAAAGCCCAATCATAGGATAGTTTGGGATGCTCACTAGGTTTCCTAGCATCGTGAGCATCCCCTACTCATCTCCCTTTAGTTTCAATAATAACTCTCTCCTTTTGATCAATCCCACTTGATTTTCTAAAAATAACCAATTTATTGATAATACTATCTTTGAAATCTTTGGAGATAATGATCATTTACTTTAATCTAGAGTATTCTTAAAGAACCTCATTCCTTAGGATGTAATTAACTATGGGGGCTTGCCTCCATAGGGAACTTAATGAACCCAGCTTAAAATAAACCCTACTTTAGATTTCCATGTAAAATAGGGGAAAGATCTCTGGTACATTTGAAGACCCATCATGCCTTAGAAGTCTTCATTAGGTGATTAGGTCCATTATAGGGTAGTGACTTCTATCTCTCGAGATAGTACACTATTCCTTAATGTCATACCCGATCATCCTAATGAGTACATCTATGGATCTACGTGGTGTCCCCTCACATAAATACACACACAATAATAACATCAACAACTTCCTAAAAATAAAACACCATAGATTTTTCTGGTGACTCCGCTGGGGATGTTTCCTCTCTCCATCTTTGGTAAATGATCGTTGTCTCCAAGTATCGATAGTGGATTTGTATTTCATATGAATCCGATACAATCCTTCTTTTCCATTGGCACTTAGCTCATTTCATTCTTAAGATAAGCTAGCCAACATCCTTTAGGTTTTAGGACCTCACTCCATGTAGGTCTTAAGACCCCTATTGGGTCCCCCAATAGGTGAAAAAAAAATTTAACCAAAAGAGATGACTAAAAATCTTGTTGAACCTTCTTACCATTTTTATGGTAAGGTAAGGTTCATTATACAAATAAGAAAAATAAATCCTTTATAAAATTATTACTTTTTGAAAGTACTTTCCCAAAGTTCACATAATAAAATACTTGCACAAAAATTTTCACAAAAATATATAACTCAACCCCATCTAACAATCCTTAAGATTATTATATATAGGTTCTTTTCAAAACAAAAATCAAAATCATCTTTCAAAATGCACATATTTGAAAATGAACATCCTCATTCAATATACCCAAATTTATTCAATGAAGATTTCATTTCCAAATAAAATCAAAATCATCTTTCAAAAAGCACATATTTGAAAATAAACATCCTCATTCAATATACCCAAATTTATTGAATGAAGATTTCATTTTCAAATAAAATCAAAATCATCTTTCAAAAAGCACATATTTGAAAATGAACATCTTCATTCAACTTCATTGAATGAAGATTTCATTTCCAAATAAAATCAAAAGCATCTTTAAAAAAGCACATATTTGAATATAAACGTCCTCATTCAATATACCCAAATTTATTGAATGAAGATTTCATTTTCAAATAAAATCAAAATAATATTTCAAAAGCACATATTTGAAAATGAACATCCCCATTCAATATACCTAAATTTATTGAATGAAGATTTTATTTCCAAATAAAATCAAAATCATCTTTCAAAAGCACATATTTGAAAATGAACATCCTCGTTCAACATACCCAAATTTATTGAATGAAGATTTTACTTCAAAATTAGATCATGTCATAAAAATTGAAACTCAATTCAATATGTCTCACATATGTTGAAGTTGGAGTTTCTTCCTTTTCAAAAGCACATATTTGAAAATGAGAATCCTCATTCAACATACCCAAATTTATTGAATGATCATCTTTTTCCAAATAAAATCATATCATAAGATTGAAACTCCACCCAATATATTATGTATATATTAGAGTTGGAGTTTCTTTCCTATTTTCAAAAGAGCACAAATTTAAAAAAAAAAGAATCTTCATTTAATATATCCAAATTTTTGAATGGAGGTTTCATCTTCAAATAAAATCACACCATTGGAAACTCCACTCAACACATTCCACATGTGTTAAGTTGAAATGTCCTTCTTTTCAAAAAAAAAGCAACAATCACACAAAAATTTCATCTTTAAAAAATAAAATATGATTCACTTCCATTTTACATACCCAAATTTATTAAATGAAAATATCCTTTGCAAAAGTCATGAAAATAAAAATATATTGGAATTCTATTTGACATACCCAAATTTGTCAAATGAGAGTTTCATTTTCAAAAAGAAGATTGAAAACAAATTGGATTTTATTTTTGACACACCATATTTGTTAAATAGAACCACCCATCCTTTCCAAAACACATTTGAACTTTATTTAACATACACAAATTTGCTAAGTAAAGACCTCATTTTCGAAAATAAAAAAAAAATCAAACACATTTGAACTTTATTTAGCATACAAAAATTTTCTAAGTAAAGACCCCATTTTCAAAATCAAAATAAAAATCAAACACATTTGAACTTTATTTAGCATACACAAATTTGCTAAGTAAAGACCCCATTTTCAAAAATCAAACACATTTGAACTTTATTTAGCATACACAAATTTGCTATGTAAATACCCCATTTTTAAAAATCAAAACAAAAATTAAACACATGTAAGCCTTTATTTAGCATACACAAATTGACTAAGTAAATACCCCATTTTCAAAATCAAAATAAAAATCAAACACATTTGGACTTTATTTAGCATACACAAATTTGCTAAGTAAAGATCCCATTTTCAAAATCAAAACAAAGATATTTTGGCTTTATTTAGCATACAAAAATTTGCTAAGTAAAAATTCCATTTTTAAATTCACACATGATACACATCATGGGCAAACAAGATAACAAAAAATTATTTTTAAACATCTCATTTAGCATACCCAAATTTGCTAAATGAGTAATCCCGAACAAAATCAATTGACCCTCTATTTAACATACTCAAATTTGTTAAATAAAGGGTCCCCAAACATAAAATAAAATTCAAATATGAACCAATGGAAGCATCAAAAATCTCTCCAAAATATTTGAACCCATTCAACTTACAAAAATTTGTTGAATGTGGATTCTAAACTTGTGGTGAAATATTCCTGCCTTCATCTATCCTCTTGAAGAGGATAAATGAAAATAGAAATATATGCCTTTTGGTTGGGACTCCATGTATGTCCATGGATGTTCTTATTAGGGTGATCAGGTACGATATTGAGAAGAGCTGTACTATCTCAAAAGATAGAAGTTACCACCCTACAATGGACCTAATCACCTCAATAAGGACTTCTAAGGACGATGGGTCTGCATATGTACCAGAGATTCCTCCCCTACTTTACATGGAAAAGTAAAGTAGGGTTTATTTTAAATTGGGTTTATTAAGTTCCTTATGGAGGCAAGCCCCCATAGTTAATTACATCTTAAGGAATGAGATTCCTAAAGAATACTCTCAATTAAGGTAAATAATCATTATCTTCAAGGATTTCAATAGGTAGGACTATCAATCGATTAATTTATTTTTGGCAAATCAAGTGGGATCGATCAAGAGGAGGGAATTCTTATCGAAGCCAAATGGAGGTGAGTAGGGGATGTTTAGGATACTAAGAAGCCTAGTAAACATCCCAAACTATCCTATGGTTGGGCTTTACATTTTTGAAATTGAATTACTTATTTGAATTGAATTTTTATTAGAATTTTAGTGCTTATAATTCCATAATACAATGTTATGAAAATGCCTAAAGGTGATGATTTATGCTTATGACCCATAGAAGGGAGAAGTAACCTTAGAACCTAACTCTAGGGAGCTTAGGCGAGGGTCGAAAGCACGAACTAAATCTAAGGCAAAAATGGGCATATGGTTTACCTCCACAAGAGAGGATAAACCACCTGACTGCTTGGACTTACAACCGCCTGGGGGTGGTCGCCAATTAACTCCTCCTATGATTTTAAATTAATTTAGGCAAGTCATATTCTTTATGCAAGATAGCTGGGCTACTATTTATTTAAAAAGAGACTAAAACTAACTCCCTAAAAAACTAGATCATGTAAGGGCATGCTTCAAATGACCTAAATCTAATGCAAATCATATTACATATTATTTTCATTTTTGAACAATCATTTGACTCAGGCTTATAGGATTCATATGCCTAATGCATGAGAAGTAAGATTATTGGCCAAAATCAACGAGAAGGGAGGAGGTGTGTTTCCACCATGGATCTCAAAGGTCAAGCCAAGTTTTTCTGGCAAAGGTGAAAGCCCTCCAATCAAGAGTGAAATAAGATGCTTTTGTGCATGATGTTATAAAATAAATACTCACCTAGCTAAGGGGTTGCTAATTCTTTTATCTTGATTTTAACTTAAGCTTTAAATGAGGTTATGACTTATTTATTTTAATTTTGAATTGATTAATTTGGTAAAAAATTTATTTTTTCCTAAGAGCCTAATCTTCATCCAAGCCATACATCAAAGCAAGGAAGAAACTAGGAAAACATGTCATCTTAATGCACAACCTAAATAAAATATCACACATTTTATAAAGCTAGCACAAAAGAATAAAAGGCCATTTATGGTCTGGCACCACCACACAAACCCAAAAATAAATTGGATAGCTGAGCTCTACCCTTATACAACTTGGATTACAAATGAATTAAGTACAATTAAGCAAGGAATTCATTGTTATGGGGGTCTTCAAGCTTCATTTCTTCATTCTTCTTTTCTTATTTTTTCTTTGGTTACTTCTTTTAGATGGTTGGAATGTGGATACTCCAAAGGCTTCGCATGGTACATAAGATGTGATTTATAATCAATGCTCATCCTAATCCCCCATAATAATCATTCCAAAATCTTAAGTGTAAAAGTACATGAAAAGAGAAAAAGTAAATCTAACTAAAACCTGTAAAATAGAGATTAGCTAAATAAACCACACATTCCCAAGCATGTATATAAACAAATTAGACTTAGCACTCCACACATGGATAACCAAGTCTACCTAGCCTATTTTAGATTATGCTTAAGGGTATAAGAAACCTGCACAGCAAAATCAATTTCATTTTTTATTAAAGCGCCCTTTAAGCACAATCCCTTGCAAAAGATAATGATTAGACTAAATCATCCTATCATTCATTCTACGCACATACACCCTAACATCCAGACTAAAACAAAATATCATGAAATAAAAGCAAACATCAAACCATGCACCACCCTAACATAGGACTAGAAGTGGTGACTTAGCCTAATGTGTGTGTCATGTAAGGTTCGTGTGGTATGCTTAGCTAGGCTTTAAGGTTGGGATTTTCTAAGTGTGAAAAGGTTCAACTTAGAAGGATGGTCACATTTAAGTTTTTTAGTTGATATAGGTTAATTTTATTTGATGATTTGATTTGGTTTGCATGAACCTACTTAATTATTAAAGGTTGTAAAGAGGGAAAAAAAAAGAAGAGAACTTCTCTTTCCTCCCTACCTTGAATGATTTCTAAGGTAGATTCATTAAGGATTTTTGTTTAGTGAATGTTTTAATATGTATTTTAACTAATCCTAAGTTTAGACTTTCTCTAAATAAACTTATTCAAAAAGAAAGGCAATTTAAGATTAAGTAAAGTGAATTACTATCACAAAATACACAATATTTTATTTCTTTCCTACATGTGTATCATGCACATGAATGAATCCTAAGCATATCTATACATGCAATGCAAGTATTTAACACACCTTAATAATGAATGCTAAGAGAGGTTGCTTAAGGAAACTTGGAATGTTTCATGCATGCATGATTTTGTTAAGTAGAGGAGAGTGATTCTGTTATCCATTTTTCATATGCACATCTACCAGTATAAAAGGCATAAGTGAGTACGATACCATTGTTAACCAGGGGTGTAACGTACAAGATCTACTTAGGGCTACTTAAAGCCTCGCAACCCCAGGTTTATCTAGACTAATATACCACTTTTCTTAAATACTTGTGCATGTACGAAAAGATATGCATGGAAAGAGAATCATGCAAAAGTTTGTATTTGTTTGTTTGATTTGTTTATGCAATTTATATGTGTAGGTGTGGATGTCCTTCTTTAAGTAATAGCATAAGAATGAATAGAAATAGAGTTAGGCAAGTGTTATGTTCTTTTCAAATTAACTATATACTTTGCCAAATCCTACTCAAAAATATGCTAAAAGAAAAGAGAAGAAAAGGTACACTATGCACATCTTCATATTTATATCCACATGCAAGCTTATAAATAATTATAAGTAGCACACTTTCAATTTTAGGTATTTAATTTATATATTTTGAAAATAGTTTTGAATTTAATTGTGATAATAGCCGCTCATATTTTTTACTATAGCCAAAACATGTAATTTGACATAAAGAAAATATTTCATTTTGAATTTGATTTTTGAAAAACATCAATGTAGGATTTTCATATGACATACACATTTAGCATGCTAGGAAAGAAATAAAGTGATGTAAGCATGTAATTTTATTCATTCTAATTAATTCTTAAAGACAATCTTTTGAGGTAAGATCATTCGAAGAGAATCAAAAGTTGTTTAAAGAGACTTTCATTTTGCATTGAGTTTGATTTGAATTAGAAAAGTGTGAGAAGGTTTACTGGTCCTTACCCATTACCACATGTGTGTATTATTTTAGTTTAATTTTTAGGTGATTAGATTATTTTATGCTTTGGTTAGGTTAAGGTGTAGATTAAGTTCATTAATTACCCCTTACCTATACCACTTTAACATATTTAATCAAATAATTATGAGCTAATGTATGACATAAAACCACAAGGAATTTAAATTAGCAATGCATCCTAGGAAAGAAAGGTACCTAATGCAATTGGCTCACAATTAATGATTAATTAAGCAAAAGGGTTTAATTTAAGTACTTTCATAACCTTTCCGACATATATGGGTTAGGTATGATTTCCTTAAGTTTACTTAGGTTATTGAAAACCTAAGTATCTACTTAAGAAGGATTGATTAAGTTTTTGGATTAATTTTGGTTTTAAGAATTTGATTTGATTAATTAAGTAGATCAATAGTGGATTAACCCTTAATTAGATTTAGATTAAGAAAGAAAGGGGGTTTACGGAATAGCTCAAGGAAAATATCCCAAAATCATTTCATAAACCTCCAAATCACTTAAATAAAGTTTAATTATCTTAATCAAGGAATTAAACCACTATTCACATGCTCAATTGATCTTAATTACATTAAGAGAGTGATTATGGGTTCATTATATAATTTTTCTAATTAACTCATTAATAAATTCCAAGAAAATAAGGGGAGGCAGAAGTCATCCCACTAAACATGCCTGAGAAGTTTAGAATTAATTAATGAAGTCATCAGGGAGTAATTAGGGTTATTAAGTTTTTAAATAAACCCTAATTAAGGAAAATCTACTTTCAAACTCAATTAAAAATAATTTTATTGGATTCTCCTCTGCATTATATTTAAAATGAACCTGAGTTTGTATCTTTTAGAGTTTTCTACAATTAGTTATGAATTTAGAAAGTTTCAAATAATTTAAGTGATTTTTATGAATTCTGCTAATTTATTTTATTAAAATAAATCATTCGACACTCAAAATTAAATATCTTTTAATTAAAAAGCTATTTTGACTTGAAATATTTATGGTAGGTGTATTTTAATATCAATCTTAATCTCTAAAAATTTCAACTTAATCTCACATGTATTTTTGGTTTATGTAATGAAATTTAATTTTTACTAAAACTCAAATTAGGCTTAAAATACATAGTAAAATTTAGGAATTTTAGATTTGTTAGATTCCTCTTGGAAAGAAGAATCCAACAAGCCCTTATTTGTAATTTTTGGTTAAGTATTTTATTTTCTATACATTTTTGAAATTTCAAGTGATTTAAAGTAACTTTTTAAATCAGAAAATTGATTTTTTGTATTTAGCACAGTCAGCGTGCCGTGCACCGCTGACAAGGCAATCCGGTGCCATGTAACACCATGCAGTGCAATGTGGCATGCGCACGCCACACGGTGTCACGTGATTGGTGTGTGATGTCATGTCAGCCAAAAGAGCGGGAAAGACTTGTCAATGCAGCGAGAGCAATCTGCAGTATGCTCTTGATCGTCCAATCATAGATCGGACGATCCAGATCATATTATGCAATATAGAGGCCAAGATCACGTGATCTGAGCCGTCCGATCACACGAACTGTACAATCGGATGGTCCATATTGCATCAAGCGATCTGAAGGCCTGGATCGTGCAATCCATGCGTGATCCGAGCCATCTGATCATGTGAATCATAGGATGGATAGTTGCTGCTGCTCGTTGATTGTGAATAGTGAAATTCATGAGGTTTTTTGGAATAAATGAAGGATTTTAAGTGAAAACTTATCCAAATGGACTCATTTTTAAGTCAATTCACACCAAAAAAAAATTCTATTTTCTAATTGGGATGATTTAAAGTAAAAAATGTGAGATTATCTAGGGTATATTCATAAATATCATGTAAAAACCATCACAAAATGAAGGATCCTAAGGCCGACTATAATTTTTGAAGGTTACCTCGCTAGGGATGATTTTCAGTGGCAGTGGTGACTCAAGCACACCGCCGAAAGTGAAAGAAGCCTTGACCGAGCTTAGATCCTCCACATCAAATGAGGTTTCCTCAGGATCATCATTTCCTCATCGAAATCCACTTAGTTTTGAAGTATTTCTCTCAGAAATGAAGTGGGGGTGATTGCCAATGGCTCTGGGAGCTCTAGGAGGAGGAGAATGAGAGGAATGAGGGCTATTAAAAGTGGTTGGGGTGGTTGGGAGTGAAAATGAACATATTTGTTTAAAATTTTGGCTCCAAACTTATGTCATTTGGCTTGGGGTGGTTGGGAGTGAAAGAGAATCATCCTAGGTAGTCCCTATGGTTGGCTAAGGCATGGAAAGTGGCTGCCATGAAGGATGAATGGGTGTCCTAGCCAAGGGGAGGTGAGAGTCTTTCATGCCAAGTGTTCCAATGAGAGAGGTGAGGTGATTTCACCTCCCCATGAGTCATGGTTGCCCCGACCACTCCTTGGGTCAAAAAATCAATGTCCTTGGTGCCTATGTGGACCAATGGATGAGTGTCAAGTGGCCAAGGAAGAGAAATGATCACTTAGAAAAGTGTCTTTTCTCATGGGATGCCCTTAACCCAAGGGCAAAGTGGTCATTTGGCATTGAATTTGATTTGGGCAGATTTGAAATGAGTCAAAAGTAATCTGGACCAAATTTCATGTCATTTGATGTTCATTGGTTTGATTTAGGTTAGTTTGACCCATTTGGGTCAAATTAGGTCAAAATGGGTTTGGTTGACCAATTGGTCAAATTAGGTCAAACCAAGAGTTGGCTCAAGTTTAGATGACTATTTGGAGTATATTGATTTAATTGGTTTCAATTAATTTTGTTTAATTTGGATTTTTTTCCAATTTGATTATTTAGGTCAATTTGGGCTAAGTTGACCAATTTGACCCAATTGCTCAAATTGGCTTGAATCATGGCTTGGTTTTGGTTTGGTTGATCATTTTGAACATATTGCAAGCTTTGGTTTCAATTAATTTTTATTTGATTTGATTTTAGTTTGATTTGACCTTTTAGGTCAAGTTGGGTTCAAGGTCAATTATGCTAGGTTGGGTCTAGTTGGCCAATTGGTCAAATTAGATTTAATTGAGGCTTTGGTCAAGTTCAATAACCAATTTGGAGTGAACTTGAGCCATTGGTTACAATCAATTTGGTTTAGGTTGTAATTTTTCTAGTTTGGGTTCATGTGGGTTAAAGGGTTGACTTAGTCAATAGGCTAGGTTGACTTAGTTTGACCTAATTCATGATAATTGATTAACCTATGATGATCAACAAACTTGACATGAAGTTTGGATTGGCTTAACTCACTTTGATTTGGATTGAATTGGATTTTGATTCATGTAGGTCAAATTGGACACTTTGGGTCAAGTGAACCAATTGGGTTTAGTTGGCTTGATTCAAGTTTGGTTGAACTCACATATAGACTTGTGATTGAAATATAAATCCATTTGCAAGTGATCTGGAGTCAAATGGGTTTTGATTCATTTGACAATTTCAAGTCAAAGGATGAACATGAGTTTGACTTGGGTTTGATTTTTTGAATTTAGTTTTGGTTTGAGGATTGAAGTTTATGTTTTATTTGGATTCATGATTGAAGGACTGATTGAATCATGAAGAAAACTCAAGGGTTTGGCTTGATTTGAAATTGATTTGGCTAAGTTCAAGATTTTGACTTGAAAGACTTAAGTTGGATTTTGGTTGAATTTGAGTATGAGTTTTGAATTTGGTTTTGGATATTTGAATTTATATTTCATTTATATTTATGAATATAAATGAGAATATAAATGGGTTATGAGAAAATTTTCTTGAATTTAAATTGATTTGGATTTGATTTGAGCTAAGTCCATAAGATAGAATCAAAGGGCTTAGGAAAGATTTTTGGAATTTGAATTTAGATTTCAATCATGGGTTTTGATTTGAAGTTGAAGTTGATATGAGCTTGGAGTTGATTTAAATTTGAATTAAAATAAGGAAGTGAGGAGTTGGTTCAAGCTATAGGGTAGGCAAATTTTCCTAACACCCCTAAGGCATGACCTATTCGTATGGCTAACTCTTCTAAGTCTCTAGGGTTAAGTTAAGTGTTCACCTAATCAATAGATGTGTCTTAAGACTAAGGAACTCTTAAAGCCTAAGATAAGTCCTATGTATAAGATGGAGGGGTTGAGAGCTCATCCTAAAAATGAGGTTAACAAATCTCAAATGAACTTAAAATATCTCCTCCAATTTATTCAAAATCTCTCCTAAATTTAATGAACCCCACTTAACATATTAAAATTGTTAAGTGTGGGTTCAAACTCTAAATGAAATTCAAAAAAAAAAAAGTCAGCAGAATACCAAGGCATAAATTTGATTAAAGTTTGCTCAACAATTATAGAGTTTCGGTGTAGTTTCAACTCAATCCAAGCTTTTCTCACTATAGTATAGTACAAATGGATTCCTAGAAGTATGTGTTCACCTTCCCCTTTGGGATGAATTTGGCCTTGAATCGGGCCAGCCTCCCTCAAACTGATTTGGCTCACTTGATACATTTTGGCTGAGGATTCGAGGGAGCCAGGATTATCTGTAAGGGGGAAAGCTTCACTACTGTCAGTAAGAATGTGGTGGCTAGGTAGAAGCCAGTCATCCATATTGAGATGCCCTTAGATTCTGAATTTCCCTCACTAAAGAGGAAGGCGATAGAGGTTCCCATAGTAGCTACAATTTTAGTGCCCATGCAATCAGTTGTTCCCATCACTGCGCCAGTGTGGGCTACTACCCACTCACTAGCTTCCTCTAAGGGGAAGGCTACCCTGGCTTCAGGGATAGTCTCACTAGCTCCGCATCGCCCACCTAGCCAAACTCAAAGATCAGAAGGACAAAGATGAAGCGGCACCACGTGTGCATTACCAAGGAGATGGAGATAGTATCTCACATTGCAGAAGAGGGGTCACCCAAGGTAGTATCTCCTTTGCTTACTCAAAACAAGTTCCACTCCCTTTCCTATTTTGAAGGAGAGGAAGATGTCAGAAGGATTGCAGTGTTGCCCCCACCTTTGGTATATTATGAGACACCTGTCAGAGATAGGAGGAGGTCATATGCTGGCCTTAGGACAATTTTATGCCATGTTGGAAGGGCTTATAGACGGTTAGAGTCCAATGCCCAGTTTGATTTATGATCAGTTATTCCTCACAGTGTCAGCGAGCATATTCGTTAGGAGATACTAGAGAGTCTCGTGTATCAGTTCATATTACTAGTATAAAGAGGCAAATATATGACAGGTAGTTAGTAGCCTCCACCCTCATAAATTTCTCTGATCAGACACTACCCGCATCAGTCACACTTATAGTATTCTATTGACTGGTATCACCCATCATAGGTGGGGAGCCGCTGTATAGTGGCATTGGTCTTGTCTCCACCACACCGCTCCACTCCTTGTCCACTATCATCAGTTCAGGTTCCATCTTCTATAGTTTCATCCAAAGCCATGAGAGCAGCATCAGGGGAGAAGAAAGCCCCACTGGTGATCCAACTACAGCCAAGGGATCCCGCTCCATCTACTCTACCAACTAAGGTGAGGGCAAGCTCTCCTGCTCGACCTCTCACTTCAGTTATGGTGAAGAAGGAATGGCGACCCCGTAGCATCATAGTCATACCACTACCACCATCACCTCAGCCGATTATGGATATGGTAGGGATAGAAGGGGAAGGGGACAATTACGTTATCCCCATGGTGATAGATCTCCCCAGGGGCAACACTCCACCCATAGTAGTTGATAGTCATGAGCATATGACTTCTAGTGAGCGTAGCCCTCATAGGGTTAGCACTCTAGTAGTAGGGAGGTCAGATGTACAGTCATCCATGAGCATTTGTGCCTGCACAGTTAGACCGTTCCTTGGATGATATCTTAGCATAATATTTTATTGAAAAGAAAGAAATCCTAGGGTATGATTTATCTGACCTCGAAGAGGAGAAGGTTAACCCCAATGAAGATGATTTGTTGGAAGACTGGAGGTGCATTTGATAGTGAGGTTCCTCCTTTGGGATCAGATAGTTGAAGGTGTTATACAACGTGATGATACAACCCATTCAACCCAACACCTCCTTCAACAACTCAAGCAGAAAGATGAGCTGATTGATAGGATGGGGAAGTGACTTGAAGATTTTTTAGCGGTAGTTCTAGCACTTCAAAATCAAGCTCCAGCATCACATCCTACCATTATGGAGACTGGTCAGCCTGAGTTATTGCATGTCCTGGATCAACCCAAGGGTTCACCTCCAATAGAGCAGGGCAGTACTAGCTTGTATACGAAGGTAGTGGACCTCTATATAAAAAAAGATATCAAACTCAGTTGAACAACAAGTGAAAGAAGCCGGCAAGCCAGGTGGTTCATCGGCCAAAGGGTAGACCCTACCCAGAGGAATTCGATGTTATCCAGTATCCTAAGGGTTTTGTGCCTCCTTCTTTAAAAAGTTTTGATTGAAACGAAAACCCTTGCCAACATATAGCACACTTCAGGGCTAGCTTTTGCAATGCTGGTGGTAGCGATGCATTATTGTTCCATCTCTTTGTCAGTAGACTAATGGGCATAGCTTTTGATTGGTATGCTAAACTCCCCAACAATTTAGTGAAGACTTTTGTTGAGTTAGAGTAACTCTTTGTTAAGAGATTTGCTAGAGCATAGCAAAAAGTAATTATGGGCAATCTCGTTGTGGCTCAACAACACCCCAGTGAGTCCCTCATTGATTAAATTCTTAGATGGTGTAATTTAAGCATGAAATACGAACCATAGCTGTTTGAACAGCATGCTATTGAAATTCTATTAAAGAATATTCATGGCTCGGTTACCTTCATGCTTAAAGGTTTCACCATTAAGATATTTGAGAAGTTAATCAACAAGGCAGCTAGCCTACAAGGAGAGGCCAAGCAGTTGCCTTTTCAAGATTAGTCATTACAGCCAAAGACGTAGAAAGCCTATGAAAAGAAGCTAGGGGCAGTAGCAACATTAGACAAGGGGAAGAAATTGGCCAAGGATTAGTATGAGAGACCTCAAGCTCCACACCCTTCACTTCCACGTCCTTTACCACTGCCTCAGCCATATTATCGGCCACTACAGCCTCCACGGCCTTCACCGCCTCCTCCTTAGCCATACTCTTAACAGCGGTATACATACCCACCCCTAGGTAGCTATCATCCACCTACTCTTTTGGATAAATTAAATAAAACTTATTCATTTAAGAGGGAGGTAGTTAGGAAAATCTTTAAGAACCTCTTAAAGAAACTTATTTTTACCCAGCCTAGAAGCTGAGGAAGTGGGCGAATAATGATCCTAACTTTGCCCTACCACCACATGTTAGGCCATATTTTGGAGGATTCCTTTACATTCAAGGTCTAGCTTGAGCATAGCTACAAGTCGAGCATTATAGTTATCCCTAAGGATTATGTAGTAGAACAACCATCCAGTTCTATTAGGGTATTCCTTAAGGATACATATGATCCTCTCAAAATAAAAGAAGGTTGGGATATCTCTTTATCCTGAACCTATAAAAAGATTATTTCTAAAATCAAGAAACTTTCCTTACAGGTGCCTGAGGTAGCTCGAACCTCCAATATCAAGGAAGGTTCACAAGTTGCCAAAGATAACTTGGAAAAAGTGGGAGCTCAACAGCAACAGCAGCTGCCCATACTTGCCCGGGATAGCCAAGTTGTGCAACCACCGACCGAGTCCAGCCTCCATTCCACCATTACAGCTACTACTTCAGCTGGCATTCTTACTTTAGCTAGTTTTTCTTTCAGTAGACATCTTGTATTGGCAGATGAGGACATCAAATCCCTCACCCACTTACATTACTAGATTTTTACTATATACCTCCTTTTAAATCTAAGAAATTGAGGAATAATTGCCTATTTGAGGATTGATATCTTAAAGCTCTGAGGAGATCGGATGATGTTGAGAGGATTCAATGAATAGGGAGAGAGGGCTTTAGGCTCCATAGTGTTACCTTTGGAAATTGGCGACTAGAAGATTGAAGCCAAGTTCTATATAATTAATTCAAATACATCATTCTTTGCTTTGTTCAGTGGGCCTTGGATACACCAGAACAAGATGGTTCTATCCTCCCTTTCATTAGTGCATCAAGTTTCAAAGAGATGGAATTGAATATTGTGTCAAAGGAGATGAAAAGTCATTCTTAGTTAGAGAGGTTGAGATATATGAGTACGTAACGTAATATCTTCCTTAAAATCAAAATATTTATTCTCATGAACTTGGCCAAAATTTGAATATAAAAGAAAAAGAAAAAGAAGAAAAAGAAAATAAAATAAAAAAGAATAGAAAAAAGAAAGTACAAGTGAGTGAGAAAGAGATACCAAGGAAGAGATAGAGCCACATGTTACATTCCACCCACAGTTCATTCCATCATACGGACATATGGGTAGGATAACATGACCTCCACCTGGTAGAGGCAGAGGTAGATATAGAGGCAGCTCTAGAGGTGGAAGACCCCTGGTTGGCGGCCAGCTAACAGGGTTATGTTCCCATTCACAGGAGTACTCCTGCTATTAACATAGACTTAGAATCCAGCTTGGAGGACAAGTCTCATGTGATTAGCACACCATCCAACCCCTCTCAATAGGTTTCATTAGAGGTAATACTCGAGCCAGACAATGATGAAGACCAGGCCTCCAAGCAAAGCATAAATGTATTAGAATCAGGATTATGTAAAACTATTAGGCAGCAGATGAGAACCTTAGCTCCAACCCCACTTTCTTCTCAAAAAGTTGAGTGTTTCGTAGTTAAGGAAGCCCCTATATCTTCCATGGGTGTCAAGCCAAATAGATTCCTATTGGGATCATCATCCTTAAGTCCAGAAGCATATGTTGAACTTGAGGATAATTCATATAAAGATTTAATGAAATTACCTTTTGATTGGTACTCACCTTGTGTTCATAATCTTGCAAAGAAAGGTTTGATTCTTTACACATGGTCCTGCCACAGGTCAGAGTATTTTGAGAAGCTGTGGGACAACAAAGGCACAAATGCATAATCAAGACCAGGACTAGGATTGCGGATCAATGATGATGATGATTAATGCTAGTCACCATCATCCGGAGCTGATAGGATCTTCTTAAACCACACTAACTCTTATGAGGAGGTGTGTTTGGAAACTTCAGATGATCCAGATGATCTTCAAATCAAAGTTGCACCTCCAAAAATTGAAGAAGAAATCAACTCAACCATCGATATGCTCAAAGAGATCAACCTCAAGATAGAAAAAGATCCACACCCCACATACATCAGTTCTATATTAAATGAAGAAGAAATAATGACTTAGTTAGGCTATTGACTGAGTTTAAGGACTACTTTACATGGTTCTATGAAGAGATTCCCAGATTATCTTTTGACGTAGTAGTCCACAAACTAGCAATAGACCCTAAAGCTAGCCCTATCAAGCAAGCTCTTAAGCCCATGCGGTTAGAAATTGAACAACAGGTCATTTCAGAAGTTAAGAAACTGATCGATGCTGGTTTCATCAGGGATGAAAAATACTCTACCTGGTTAGCTAGTATCGTGTCAATTAACATAAAGAATGGCCAAATTCGTATATGTGTTAATTTTAGGGACTTAAATAAGCCATGTCCTAAGGATGAAATTTAACTTCCTATACTAGAGTTAATGGTGTTCATCGCCTCATCTCATGCAATATTCTCCTTTATGGATGGGTCATCTAGCTACAACCAAATCAAGATGGCCCCCGAGGATGAAAGAAACACTACTTTTCAAACCTTGATTGAAATCTATTGTTATAAGGTCCTGCCCTTCAGCCTTAAAAATGCTATGCAACATACCAGTGGGCCATGACTCGGATCTTCAATGAGCTCATTCATCATTAAGTTGAATATTATGTTGATGATCTAGCAGTCAAAAGAAAAGAGAAGGGAGACCATCTCTTTGACTTGAGAGTAGTTTTTGAACAGTTAAAATAATTTAACCTCAAAATGAATCCTCTAAAGTGTACATTCAGAGTAGCTTTAGGAAAGTTCCTTGGGTTTGTTGTTCGGTACTAGGGAATAGAGATAGACCTAGAAAAGATCAAATCTATCTTAGAAATGCCACCCCCTAAAAGTTTAACTCAACTCAGATCATTCTAAGGGTGGTTGGCGTATCTAAGGTGCTTTATCTCTAATCTATCAAAGAGATGCAGGCCATTTTCAGCACTTGTCAAAAAGGATGCTAAGTTCAAGTGGGATGACAAGTGTCAGCATGCTTTTGAAGACATCAAGCAGTATTTGATGAAGACACCAATTTTAACAGCCCCTATCTCGAGAAAGCCACTTATTCTTTACATCGCTGCATTGGACAACTCTTTTGGCCCAAACCAATGACAAAGGGAAGGAGAACACTCTCTACTACCTCAGCTATCGTCTGATCCCTACTGAAGCAAGCCACCTACCTATTGAGAAACATTGCTTAGTTCTCATCTTCGCATCCCAAAATCTACGACACTATATGCTTTCTCATAAGGTGAACTTGATCTATAAGATCAATCCACTGTAATATCTCATGACACAACCGATGCTATCTGGACGATTGGTGCATTGGTCCATGATTTTGTCATAATTTGATATCACATTCATAACCCTCCATGCTATGAAAGGACAAGCACTAACAGATTTCTTAGCAGCACACCTACTTCCTGTTGATTCTCCATTTAGTGATGACCTCCCCAATGAATAAATCATGAACTTAGGGGACACTAGCATCCACCATTGGGAGAAGAACCACGATCTACTCCATGATCTACTCCAGTAAAGGCAGGGGTAGGAATCATCTTTTTAACTCCAGATTACGATGTGATGAGATTCTCATACTATCTCTCCAATCCATGCACCAACAATGAAGCTGAGTATGAGGCTCTCATTGTCGGTCTGGAGTTAGCCATTACACTGTATGTCAAGAACATCAACATCGATGGGGATTCTCAACTGGTCATCAACCAGATTGCTGGGTCCTATAAGGTACTAAAACCTAAGCTTCATCACTACCATGAGTACACCATGAAGCTATTAGCCCAAATCTCTGAGGTCACCATCTACAAGATTCCTCGAGGAGAGAATGCAGTAGCATATGCTTTGGCAAAACTCGTCAAGGAATTGACATGTATAGAAGATGAGTCCATTCCAATAAGGGTCCAAAATAGACAAGTCATTTCCCTTATTAATGTTGAACTCATCGAGAAACTCTCTCTTGGAGGGGAGGTTGTCATTGCCAATAAAGACGAGGAGCTAGATTGGAGGCAACCATTCATAGATTACTTGAACATAGGCAAACTACATCAACAAAAATCACAAGCCCATCAAATGAAGCAGAGAGCTCTCTCCTATGCTCTCATCGATGGCACCTTATACTGACGGTCTTTTGATCAAATATGATTACTCTATTTAAACAAACACAAAGCCTATAAGATTGTGATTGAGGTACATTCAAGTCTATGCAGAGTGCATCAATTTGGTTCGAAGATGAAACCCAAGATCAAGAGACTAGGATACTACTGGCTTTCGATGATTACAGACTGCTTGGATGCAGATAAGAGATGCCACAAATGTCAAGTACACAGTGTAGTCTTGCACCAACCACCTAACATTCTACACCTTACTTTGGCCTCATGGCCATTTGAGTTTTGGGGTATTGACATAGTGGGTCAAATTGATCCTCCTTCTTCTAAGGGTCATTGGTTCATCCTAGCTACCACCGACTACTTTTCCAAGTGGATGGAGGCAATCCCACTTAGAGAGGTCACAACTCAGCATGTGCTCCAATTTTTCATGAACCGTATCATCTATAGGTTCGGGGTGCCTCGATGAATTATATCTGATAATGGTACTGCATTTAGGAGCACTAAGATCAACAGCTTCGCCAGGAGACATAATATAGATTGGAGATACTCCACCCTCTCCTATCCCAGGGAAAATGGCCTAGCAAAAGCATTCAACAAAACTCTCATCCAAATACTAAAGAAGACACTCGACGATAACAAGCGACAGTGGCATGTGCAGCTAGTTGAAGCCTTGTGGGCATACCGCACCACATACAGAACTCCTACTAAATCTATCCCATTCTCCTTAGTGTATGGGTTCAAAGCCGTTCTACCCTTAGAAGTTCAGCTCCCATCACTAAAGATAGCAATGGGTAGTAAAATCACTACAGAGCTGAATGCCAAGTTGCAATTTTAAGAGCTCAAAGGTTTGGAGGAGAGATGACTACGGGCATGTCAGAACCTCGAGTTATATAAAGCCAAGATGATTCAAGATAACAACAAGTTGGTTTGCCCTAGAAATTTTCAAGTAGGAGAGCTTATTTTAGATCTCAGGAGACTGATTGTTGTCCATCGAAAGATGGGAGGCAAGTTTGAACCCACTTGGGAAGGCCCTTTTGTCATAGAGAAGGCCTACTAAGGAGGATCTTATCAACTTATAAATTCTAAAGGGGAACACCTGATGCTTCCAATCAATGGGCTCTATTTGAAGAAATATTATCCATAAAATCATGTTTGAAAGTAATTATCTTCAAAAATTCCATTCCAATTCATCAAAATATTTTCTTCATTCGAAGCATTGTTTGTGTATTTGCAAATCTATTACGATGTGTTTAGGGTAGGTGTAAGAGAACCCAAGCGGCATCCTATCCTTCTTTCACAACATGAACATAAATTAAACATGATTCCCAAGTGCTATTAGAGTAGGTATAGCAGAACCTAAGAGGCATCCTATTTTGACTAGCATGGCTAAGTTAGGTGTAAGAGAACCCAAGCGGTATCCTTTCTTGGTGGGATCACAACTACCATTCGTGGCACCATTTCATCAACTCTTAAGCATGTTTTAGGATAGGTGTAAGAGAACCCAAGTGGCATCCTATCCTCCTTTAACATAAACACAAACACAAACACATATCTTTTATCTTGGGCTATTTTGATGTGGGAGCAAGCCCCTTGTGGCACTCACTCATTAGCTACTCTAGGTCAGGCTAACATGCTACCTTCCTAATGTGTCACCCCAATGGTAATCTATCTGATGGATCCCCATGCTTTCTTCCTGACTTGATTACTATAAATCGATAAGCATCTTGTTAGTTTGGTAGGCCTCACTATGCAGCCTGTAAGCTACCTCATGTTGACTTTATTTAAGAGGATGTATGAGTACACATTTTCTTCTTGAACTAGCCATCATGCATTGGCTAGGTCAAGTATATTTGAGTTTTAGGATTAGTCCCCCAATGGCTCTTTTCCTCTTGACTACTTTTGAGTTGATATAAGTCCCCTAGTGGCATTCACGTAGTAGTCACCCTAGGTCGGATAGCACCTGTCGAGCTGAAGGCAGACTATCCTGACAATCTATTTCACTATAGAAGGATGTGAGTCCCTGATGCTTTCTTCTTAAGTTGATTGTCACAAATTGACGGGCACTTTAGGTTCATTGATGTTCCATATGCTGACAGCAACTCACCCGGTGGGTACACCACTCTTGGCAGATATGAGTCCCCACACTTTCTCCTTGAATTGGCCACTGAATACCTACAGACATTATCTTCTTCAAGATTTTTGGATAAACTCATAGTTTCCCATCCCCTGCGGGCACTCTACTTGAATTACATCCTTTGCAACCCCATTTAGACACTACCCGAGCTACTCTTGGATTGGATAGTACCTCATTCCAAGTACCCACCCCTGTGGTTGGAGAATTTGTTCAGTGGATGCATAAATTCTTCCTTAGACTAATAAATCTGAGATAGGTCTAGGCTGATATAAGCTCCTTCTCAGTGTGCTCCCTCACAAACTAATAGAGTCCCCAATAAATAAACAAAACAAACAAATTTATTCGCTTGTGGATTATGAATTGAAGCCCCTAGTAGCCCTTTTACCAAAGCAGACATCCTATTTTTAGGGAAGTGTTAGCAAAACTCCCTATAGGAATTGCCTGACTACACTTGAGTTGAGATAAGTCCCTGGGTTGGCACTCTCTCAGTACTCTCCCTTAGGTTGAGCTCAATCTATTTTACCACAAGTAGGTTACCCTGACGGTCATTTCGCTCTGGAAGATGTAAGTCTACTACACATTCCTTCTAGCATGATTGTCATAAATCGAAGAGCAGCCCCAGGTCGGGTTGACATGTTACCTTGCTAATGCATCGCCCTAGTGGTCTTTTGTTCAGAAAGATATAAGTCCTCATGCTTTCTTCTTTGAATTGACCACTGCAAATCGAAAGCCACAAAAGGCACTCATTTGTTTGGATAGTTCTTCCCTTCAGCTGGGAAACTATTTTCATTGGATTAGTAAATCTGAAGTAAGCCAAGGCCTACATGGCCTCTACTCAGTTCAGTCCATCATAAACCAACAAGATCCATCAAATATAATTAAAAATAAAATTAATTTTGACTATCTTTAAGCTGATTTAAGTCCCTCAGCGGCATTCACTCAGTAGTCAACCCAAGGTTGGGTTTGATCCATTACCTCGCCAACTGATCATCCCAGTGACTTATCTCTACTTTGGAAGATATAAGTCTACAACATTTTCTTCCTAGTGTAGCTACTGCACACCGAAAGGCAACCCCTCTGGTTGGATAATCTTACAATATGGTTGGTAGACTACCCCTTTAGATTGGTAAATCTTAAGTAGGTCAAGGCCAACATGGCCCCTACTCAGTGCGGACCATCGTAAATCGACAGGGTCCATCTTAAAATTCAAAATTTAAAATCTGAAATAAAGCTTTCCAACCTCCCAGTAGAGTCAAATTAAATAATCAAATCAATCAATTTCTCCCCAGTGAGATGCAAATCATTCCAATCTCCCTAGTGGAGTCAATTCAATCCAACCCGAACATGCTCCCCTAGTGGAAGGTTCACACTTTTATCCTCAGTGGATTCCAAATTCTAATCCCCCAATGGATTTCACAATCTCTTGTCCCCAGTGGATAACTTGAGCCTTTTCCCCTAATGGAAGGCTCAAATACTCAATCCCTAGTGGATTCCTCCTTCGCTCTCTTATGCTTTTAACATAAATAGAGTCACATTATATGAAGATATTGATTCCTTATGTACCTCGAGTTTAGGAGTAAATCATTTTTATTAGTACTTGTGATCATTTGAACATTGTTGATCATCTCGGTCAACACCAATACGTGCGGTATGCCTGGTTAGTCACACCATACCTATTGGGTGTCATTTGTTGACCTCACTTTTGGAGTGATCTCTAAACTTCTCTATCTCAAGCATAGGACTCCTTTAGACACTAAGAGTTCCTTTATCTTGAGACACTTCTAGTGATTAGGTGAACACTTAACCTAACCCTCGAGACTTAGAAGGGTTAGCCATAGGAATAAGTTATGCCTTAGGGGGATAGGAGGACTTGCCTACCCTATAAATTGAACCCAATCCTTGCTTCCTTCTTTCAAACCAAGCCTCAAATTTAAATCAAAATTCAAATCCAAAATCCAAAATCTAAATCATGAATCAATTCCAAATCCATCCACAATTTCAAATGATTGAAATCCATGATCAATTCCAAATCCAAAATCTTTCTAAACCTTATGAATCACATACATAAGCTTAGCCAAACCCTTTAAATCAACCCAAATCCAAGTGATTTCTTTATAAATCACTTATTCCAACATTTATAATCACAACTATAAATTAAATTGGCATCCAAATCATCCAAATCAAATGGGTATAAATCAAACCAAATTAAAACCCCTTTTCCAAACTTTTTGACCTAGCTTAGCCAAATTCTTAAGCAAATCACTCCTAATTCACATGATTCTCTCATGGGTCATTTATATTCTCATTTATATTCACAAATATAAATGAAATATAAATTTAAATGGCCAAAATCAAATCAATATAAATTCAAAACTTAAATCCAAACCTAACTTACATATTTTAAGCCAATTTCTTGGAGTTAGCCAAATCATTTTCAAATTGATCCAAACCCTTGGATTTTCTATTCAAACAATCACTCTTTCAATCACATGCCCAATATAAGCAAAAACTACAACAATTAAACCAAAATCAAGCTAACTCAAAATCAAACCCATGTTCATCCTTTTGACTTGAAATTATCAAATGAACCAAAACCCATTTGACTCCAAACCACTTGCAATTGGATTTATATTTCCATCATAAGTCCATATGTGAGTTCAACCAAACTTGAATCAAGCCTTGACCAAGTCAATTAATCCATTTAGGCTAACTTGACCCAAAATGACCTAAAGCACCTTTTTTGAGCTAAGTTCTAATCCAATCCAAATTGGATTGAACTAACCCATCCAAGCCTCCCATTGTGATCAACAATCATCATAGAATGATCAATCACTCAAATTGGGTCAAACCAACTCAAACTTAGCCTTTCACCAAGTCAACGTTTAACCCAAATGAAACCAAAACTAGCCAAAATCCACCATATGTCAAATTGATTGAAATCATTGATCTAAACCAATTCATAACCAATGATTGAATATGACTAAGTCATCAATTGAGCCAAACGAAGCCTAATTGGCCACTTGACCTAAATTGACCCAAATTGACCTAAAAAATAAAAAAAGTGCCAAATCTTGATCTAAGCCAATTTGATTGCAACCAATGGCTCAAGTTCATTCCAAATCACTTGTTGAACTTGACCAAAGCTTCAATTGACCAATTAGACCCAACCTAGCTCAATTGACCATGAACCCAACTTGACCTAAAGGATCAAATCTTTCAAATCAAATCAAATCAAAATTGATTGAAACCAAAGCTTGCAATACATTCCAAATGATCAACCAAGCCTTAACCAACCCATGACCTAACCTAATTGGGTCAAATGGGTCAAATTGGTCAACTTGACCCATTTGACCTAAGTAAACCTAAATGAACCAAAACTAAATCTAAACCAAATTAAATCAAACCAATGATACCCATAGGCTCCAAATTATCATTTGAACTTGACCTAACCCATGGTTTGCCCCAATTTGATCAATTGGTCATCCTAACCCCCCACTTGACCTAAATGAGTCAAATTGAGCCAAATCAAATCAAATGAACTCCAAATCACTTGAAATTTCGTCCAACCCATTTTTGAATCATTTCAAATCTACCCAAATCAAACTCATTGTCAAATGACCACTTTGCCTTTAGGTCAAAGGGTATCCTTGACCAAATTCACTTAAAAATTAGCCATTTTCTCAAGGCCACTTGGCATCCTTCTAGTGGTCCACATGGGCACCAAGGAGGGTGGTGAACATGACCTAATAAGCTTGGGTCTGCCATGACCCAAGGCAAGGCCAAATTGACCTCTCCAATGGCATTTGAACACTTGGAACTCCAAATGCATTCACCTAGCACATGGGCGTCCACTCTCATTCACCCCACTACCCAAAATGACCCTTGTGAGGTGTTTTGTAGCTCAAACCATGCCTCCAATCCAAGCCATTAATAAAAAATGGCAAAATAGCCTCTCTCCATTTGATCCAAGGAGGGGAAGATATATTCCCCCTCATTCCCACTCAAATGAAAATCAATCATTTCCTCAGAGCTAGAGAGGTTGAATTGAAGCCTCCCCAAAGTTTTTCCAAGCCATTCCCAAGCTCTCCCATTTCTCACTCTTGGTTTTACTCAAAGCTGAAATAGGGGAAGTGAGCTTAAATTCTAATTCACTCAATTCTCAACAAAAACCAAATTAACCTTGCATACACCATCCTTGGACCTCATCGAGCTCAATTAAATTGTTTCCCAAGTCTCCAAGCCAAAGGAAGTACCATTTCAATCAAAAATAATCACTATTGAAGGGGAGCTTGGTCAACCGAGTAAACTAATTCAAACCAAGGTCGGATTCCTTCAATAGGACTTTATCTTTACTAGACAAAGCTACCTCACCTGTTGGAAGCCGGTGATAGCCTCCAATGAGATAATTGCTTAAAACCATAGCTATAGGAAAATTCAGTTGGTCCTTTTTGAAGGAAATTGTCACCCCATAAAATCTTGACCGTTGGATGTGCATCCCCCTCATTTTGAATGTGTGGGATCATTTTGATCCCAATTCAAGCTCAGGTGAGCTCGAATTGAACGAGGAGAGATGAATGGTGTTCATCTCTCATCACTTGCAAAGGAGAAGGATCATACGTCATATTTCACATGATTAGAATGGACAATTGTGATCAGCTCACGCTAGATCCCCTCTGATTCATTCCTAAATCACAAGATTGATCTTGGCCATCTGATCTTAGATCGGATGGCCCATAGAGAAGGCATGTCCACCACCAGCTGACTCAAGTGATGGATGTGACAACTTAAAAAACCTATCCTATCATGACATATGGAAAGAGCACCGCGTCAGCCGCCACATGGCTTGATGGGATTAGGAGTTTAATTAAGCTTGATTAATCTGATTTTAATGGGGAAACTTTCAAAATTCATAACTAATTATAAAAATTCAAAAAATATAAATAAACACTCATTTTAAAGATAATTTAGAGGAGAATAATATAAAATTAAAATTAATTCATTTTGACCAATAATTTTCATTCAATTTAGGTTTTATTGGAAACTTAATTAAGATAATTACTCCTTAATTACTCTTGTAATTAATTTCAAACTTTTTTAGATTGATTAGTGGGATGACCTCTGCCTCCCATGATTTTCTTGGAATTTATTGCTACATTAATAAGGGAAATTACTTATTTCATCCTTAATCACTATCTTAATTAATTAAATGATTAATTAACATGTTAAACATTGATAAATTCATTAATTAAACTTGCTAATCATTATGAACTAGTGAATGGATATAGGGAATGAGATGAGAACCTCTTTTCCAATCTTTCCCCTAAGTTTATTTGTAATTAATTAATGGCTTAATCATCTCATTAAATAATATTAATCAAACTCAAAACCAAATCATTCCAGAATTCAATCATTCAATTCTTGGGTAGATTCTTAGGTGTTCAATAACCTAAGAGAATTCCAAAGGTAATTATAATCAAACTACATGTGTAGGATGATTATGAAAGTACTTAATCAAACCCTTTAGCTTAATTAATCAATAATTATGAGCCAATTGCATTAGGCCCCTTAATTTCTTAGGTGAATTACTGATTTAATTTCTATGTGATTGCATATCATGTGTTGGCTCATAATTACTTGGATAATTATGTTAAAGTGGTATAGGTAAGGGGTAATTAATAGATTTAATTCATACCTTAACCTAAGAAAAACATTAAATCAACCTAATTGTTCTAAAATTAAACTAAACCAATTCACACTTACGGGAAATGGATTATGACTAGCAAAACCTTCTCATATTTCCTAAGTCAAAATCAAAATTCAAGGTTAAACATCTCCTTAAAGAATTTTGATTCATTTTAAATAATCCTATGTTATATGATTGTCCTTAGGAGTTAATTAAGATGAATGAAGTCATGTGCTTACATCTCTTTATTTCTTTCCAATCATGCTAAATATTGTTAGCCATATGAAATCATGCATTCATTTCTTTTATAAAAAACTAATTAAATAAAATATTTTCTTTTATGTCAAATTACATGTGTTGGCTAAAATTAAGAATATGAGTGGCTATTATCACTATTAAACCAAAAATTATGTTTTAAAACCTATAAATTAAAGATTATGAATGAAGCGAGGCTACTTATAAATATTTATAAGCTTGCATGTGATTATAGCATAAGATGTGTATTTTGAAGTTCTCTTTCCTTCTCTTAACATGGATTTACATAGGATTTGCAAGTATATAGTTCATTTGAAAAGAACACAACACTTGCTTAAATCTATTCCTATGCATTTCTATGTTATGACTTAAGAAGGATCTTTATATTACACATGTAAATTATACAACCAAATCAAACATA
Source organism: Cymbidium sinense (assembly GCA_021442155.1). Lineage (NCBI taxonomy): Eukaryota > Viridiplantae > Streptophyta > Magnoliopsida > Asparagales > Orchidaceae > Cymbidium > Cymbidium sinense. The sequence continues at coordinate 175,447,765 of CM038220.1, forward strand.
ATCTTTTGCATGATTCTTTATCCATTTGGTTCTATTTGTACATTTACATGTATCTAAGAAAAGTGGTATATCAGTCTGGACATCTCGGGGATGGGAGGCTTTAAGTAGCCATAAGTAGGTCTTGTACCTTACACCCCTAGTGTATAAAATAATGGCGCCATACTCACTTTTGACATTTATATATGTGGATGTGCATTTAGTTGATGGACGAGAAATCCCCCTTTTTTTCTACATAATAAAGACATGCATCAACGGAATATCAAAATTTTCAAATCATATCTCTTAGCATTCATCATCATCTAAAATTTGCATTCTGTGTATGCTTAGATTATTCATATGCATGGTATACATGGTGGAAACAAATAAATGGGTGTGTTAATGTGGTAGTAATTAACTAATCTATGACATTCTTAAGATGACATTAAAGAAGTAAATGCATATTGTACCATAGCATAGAAGGTGGAACCTCTTTCAACTAAGCTACTTGCCTCTTTTTGAAATATATTTGAGCTCCCATGTCATTCGCGACAACCTTCTCTTATAATAAACTAAAGATCACCTGCTTTGGATGCTATAGGATTGCATTGCTTCTCCTAAGCTCAACTTAAAATCTAAACTTAGGGTTAATTAAAACACATAATAAAATATTCACTAAAGGAAATTCATTAATCAATCTACCTTAGAAATGTTTTAAGGTAGGGATGAAAGAGAGCTCTCCTCTCTTCTTTTCTCTTCTCTTCATAACATTTAGTCAATAAGTGTAGGTTCATTTAAACCAAATAAATTCACCAACTAAAATTAACAAATTAACTAAATCATTTAAAATGAAACCATCACCTAAATTGAATCTTTCACATTTAGAAAATTCAAACCTTAAAACCTACATAATACATGCCACACAAGCCTTAAATGGCATACACATTAGATTAAGCCACCATTTCTAGCTTTAGGTTAGGGCGGTGCATGGTTTGATGAATGTTTATTTTGTGATGTATTGTTTTAGACTGGATGTTAGGGTGCATGTGTGTAGTTTGGATGTTAGGCCGATATTAGCCTAATCATGCTTTTTGTAGGGGTCGTGCTTAAGGGGCACTGTAATAAAAATATAAGTGCTTTTACTGTGTAGGTCACTTATACCCATAAGCATAACCCAAATTAGGATAGGTGGACTTGGTTACCCATGAGTGGGGTGTTAAGTCTAAATTATTCATATAACTGCTTGGGTTGTGTGGTATGTTTAGCTAATCTTTATTTTACAGGTTTAGTTAGATTTATCTTTACCATTTTGATGTAAATTTTGCAATTAAGATTTGGAATGAATGTTATGGAGGATTAGGATGAACATTGGTCATGAGATCAAGTCTTATGTACCATGTGATGCCTTTGGAGTAACCATATTCCAATCAAGCCAAAAGGAAGAAAAAAAGAAGCAAATCAAAATGAAGAATTGAAGAATAAAGAATGAAGAATGAAGACCCCCATAAAATGAATTCTTTCTAATTGTAATTATTCATTTATAATCTAGGTTGTATAAGGGTAGAGCTCGGCTACCCACATTTCTTTTCGTATTGTATGGCGGTACCCGACCGCACTAGCCTCTTATTCTTTTCGTGTTAATTTTATAAATTGATTGATGTTATGTTTGTGATTGTGCAAATAGGGTGGCATGATTTTCCTTATTTCTTAATTGTTTGGTGATTGTTGAATGGCCTGGATGCGATTAGGTTCTTAGGGAAAAATAAATTTTTTATCCAATTAATCAACTCAAAATTAAATTAATAATTCATAATGTCATCTAAAGCTTAGGGTATAAACTAAGATAATAAAGTATTTAGCAATCCCTTAGCTGGGTATTATATGCCTCATATCATGCATAAATCATATTGTCTCACTCTTGCTAATGGAGGGCTTCAACCTTCGTGAGAGAAAATGGCTTGACCTTTGAGAACCATGGTTGAAATACACCTCCTTCTTTCTGATTGTGGCCCATAACTATTTTCTCATTCATTAGGCATATGAAATCCCATAGTCTATGTTAAATAAAATGTCCAAAAATCAAAATAAAACTTGACAAAATTTGCATTATATTTAGGTCATTATTCATGCCCTTCATGATCTAGTCTCTTAAGGAGTGTGCTTAAGGACTTAGTTTCTTTTCTTAATAAGCAATAGCCTAGACATCTTCCAAAGCATAAGACTTGCCTACATGTATTTAAAATCATATGAGGAGTTAGTTGGCGGCCACTCCAGGTGGTTGTAAGTCCAACAGTCGGGCGGATTACTCTCTCTTGTGGAGGTAAACCATATACCCATTTTCACCTTAGATTTAGGTCATGCTTTGGCCCTCACCAAAGTTCCCTAGATTTAAGACCTGAGGTTGTTGTTTCCCTTCATAGGCTACAAGCATAAATCCTCACCGCTTAGGCATTTCTATAATCTTGTGTTGTGGAATTGTAAGCCTTAGATTTCTAATAAAAATTTAACTCAAACATATAATTCTCCTCCATTTCAAAAAATAAAGCCCAACCATTGGATAGTTTGGGATGCTCGGTAAGTTTCCTAGCATTGTAAGCATCCCCTACACATCTCCCTTTGGTTTCAATAATAACTCTCTCATTTTGATCAATCCCACTTGATTTTCTAAAATTAATCAATTTATTGATAGTCCTATCTTTGAAATCTTAGAGATAATGATCATTTACCTTAATCAATAATATTCCTAAGGAATGGGTTTCCTTAGGATGTAATTAACTATATGGGCTTGCCTCCATAGGAAACTTAATGAACCCAGCTTAAAATAAACCCTACATTACTTTTTCATGTAAAGTAGGGGAAAGATTTCTGGTACATTCAAAGACCCATCATGCCTTAGGAGTCCTCATTAGGTGATTAGGTCCATTATAGGGTAGTGACTTCTTTCTCTTGAGATAGTATAATATTCCTTAATGTCATACATGATCACCCTAATGAGTACATCTACGGATCTGTGTGGTGTCCCCTCACATAAATACACACATAATAACAACATTAATAACTTCATAAAAATAAAACACCACAATCATCTAAGCCTCCAATGATATGCTTATGAAAAATTAAAATTTACAATGCTACTAAGGGACCTAATGCAATTAGGCTCATACTTAAAATTTAATTAGATTAAAGGAAGAAACTATGATAAGTACACTTATGATTTTCCCACACTTATGGGTTAAACATAATTCCCTTAAGAACTTTATGCTATTAAAAAACATAAAGGGAGGATTAACAAATTAAATTTGAATTATCTAAACCCACTATTAATTTAATTTGATTTATGATTTGATCATTAATTCTCCTTAAGTAGTGCCTAATTATTCTATGTTAATAAACTCTCTTATGGAAATACATTTAGGAAAATAATTAAGAAAGGGGTCATAATTATTTCCCCTCACCATTCTCATTATTAATCAGTGATTAATCATCATTGACCATTTAATTTTTGTTGCTTAGCAATTTTAATAAACATAAAATTAACTTTGGAGGGTAATTAGGATTGAAGTTTCAAATTCTTTAAATTATATTGCCAATAAATTCTAAGAAAATTATGAGAGGCGTAGGACATCTGATAGAATCATCCTATCAAATTTGAATTAGCCAAAAAATTAAGCCTTAATTAGAGTAATTAGCCTAAACTTCAAACCTTAGTATAACACTATTCATAAACAAAACATTAGAGATTTTATTTTTATTAAATTTTCCTCTATTTAACCTTTTGAAAATGGGTTTATTTGTATTTTTTGGATTTTTCTATAATTAATTATGAATTTCCATATTTTTAGTCATTTAATCCTATTTTTAATACTTAATTAAGTCCCTAAACCCTCGGTGCCACGCAGAAGATGATGCGGCAAAGCTTTCTATGTGGTGCCATGGGATAGGTAATTTAAAATGTACAATGTGGCAGTTGACTCAGTGGTGGTAGATCCAATTTCATCCTCATCGTTCAATATCGGATCGGACAATTGAGATTAATCATGTTGTTTCTAAAGGAATAAATTGAGAAATCTAGTAGATTAAATCATAGTCATCTATTTTAATCAAGCGGAATGGATGGCCAATGATCCGTCATCCCCCTGACCACCGAAAGATGGACACCATCTGCCTTTCATTGCTCAATTTGAGCTCACTAGAGCTCATATGATGGCTAGATCTACTCTAAAATGTGCAAGAAAGAGATCTAAGAAGATCCTATGATGGAAATCACATAAAATCATAATTCATTTCACAAAAGACCAACATTTAATGGGAAAATTTATGGTTGCCAGATTTTTACCTCATTGGAGCTAAAGACTGGCAGTCCGACGACTGAGGTAGCTTCATCTTGAAGAGATGATTCCCTATTATGAAGATCTCAAGCTTCCTCCTTGTCAATTCCTCTGTGGACCAAGCACCGCTGCAAACCTCGACAGAGTTGGTTTAGGAGTGCCTTCTAGTGATCAAATCAATCGGGGATTGATTCATTTTGACTTACTAGAGTAAGGGGAAGGTGTGGGAAAGTTTATTTGGGTTTGGTAGAGTTTTCATAAAGTTGGATTGACGGGACCCTCTATTTCACTCGCGGGTTGGTCTCGCCGGCGATGGAGTGCGCTAGGGATTCAGGGAAGGATTTGGGACTATTGGAATGTCTGAGAATGCTCTATGTGTTGTTTGAAAGGATGGGGAGGAGTATACTCTCCTCTCCAAGTAAACCAATGGCTAAGATTGACTCAGCCTTTTGCAGTCATCTGATTGGGGTAGGTGACTTGAGGTGGCAGGGTACTGCTGAAGTGGAGGTGCTTGAGAGGCTAAGGAAGTGGCATGGGATAACATGGGTTGTACTCCCTCCTCCAAGTGAACCAATGGCATGCCATGGGTGAGCTCACCCTCTCATGGCCAAAGGCTAAATCCAAAAACCTTGGGTTAGGTTGGGTTAGTGGTCAACATGTCCAAGAAAGGCCAAAGGTGGCTCCCAAGGCTTGTCGAGTGGGAGAACCCATCCAAATGGGGATTCTATCTCATTTTGGTGGGTTGGTTCAAGGGTTTTGACCCAAATTGGGTTCACCATGGGTTAGGTCCACTTGAGCAGGTCCATAGTGACCTAAAGATGAGTCTTGCCAAGTTTGGTTGGGTTTGGACTTAGTTTGGATGGGTTTTGCTCAATTTTGACCCAAATGGGTCTTATTGGGTTCAATTGAGTTAGGTTGACCAATTGGTTAAATTGGGTCAAACTAATGGTTTGGGTATGTTCAATTGATCATTTGGAATGTACTGGTTTAACCAATTTAGTTTAATTTGAAGTGGATTTGATTTTGGCTCATATGAGTTTATTTAGGCCAAATGAGCTAAGTTGACCAATTTAGTCAAATTGGCCAAATTGGCTTGGGTGGAGGGTTGGCTTAGGTTCAATTTATCATTTGAGAATGATTGTAGGTGTTGGTTTGAATCGGTTTGGATTTGGGAAGAATTTGGTTCAATTGGACCCTTTAGGTCAATTTGGGCTAAAGGGGTCAATTGGGTTAGGTTTACCAAATTGGGTTCAATTGAAGGTTGGATCATGTTCATTAATCAATTTATGATTGATTAGAGGCATTGGTTTCAATCAATTGGAGTTGGAATGAGATTTGGTCTAATTTTCCCCTTTAGGTCAAATTGGGTCAACTTAGGTTAATTGGTCAAATTGGTTTGGTTTGTTTCAATTGACTGCAATTGGGCTACTCAAGATGATCAACAATCATTATGGAAGGGATTGGATTGGTTCATTCAATCCAATATGGGTTGAATTGAAGTTTGAGTCAATTTGGTCATTTAGACCACTTTGGGTCAAGTGGATCAATTGGGTTGATTGAGTTGAATTGGTCAAATTGGGTGTAGAGAAGAGTTCAATGTTGGATTTAGGGTTGATTGATGGCCTCAATTGCAATTGATTTAGGTTTGATTGGATTTTGGCTCATTTGGACCTTTTGGGTCAAATGGGCAAACTTGGGTTGATTGGATTTATTTAGTTCAATTGGTTTGATTATAAGTATTAGAAGAGTTTGAAATGGTATATTGAATGGTTGGAGTGCTTTTGTCAAAATCAATTGGATTTGGTTTACTTGAACACGCTTTGAGTTGGATCAAAGGATCATGATGGAGCTAACTTAGGTTAGGGCCTAAGTCGATCTTACTTGGAGCTTATGGGAAACAAAATTCAATTGAGGTTGGTTGTGTTGGCTTGAGATTAGTTTTGGATGATTGGACAAGCATGGGTTGGTTTAGGCCATATGATAGGTAAGACCTATTTGTCCTAAGGCATATCTTATGATTAGGGTATGCCTTCCTAAGTCTCTAAGCTTGGGTTTAGTGTTCCCTTAGCCACTTGAAGTATCCTATGACTAGAAAAATCCAAGTTCCTAGAAGGTTCCTAAGTCTAAGACGAGAAGGATGAGTCCTCACTCCAAAAGTGAGGTCAATAATATCAACATATTTATGTAACTTATTAGAAAAGGGTACACCACTTATTTTTGTAAAAGAATGTCAAAAGGATTTTGATCTAGTAAAAGTCAAATTAAGTTCTACCTTGATTATTATAACAACTGACTAGAATTTTTCTCTTAAGTTGATGTGTGATGCAACAGATTATGCAATAGGGGTAGTCTTAGGATAAAAAATACAAAATATTTCATGTGATATACTATGCTAGAAAAACTCTTATTGAAAATCAATTAAATTTTTCAATGACTGAAAAAGAGTTACTAGATGTTGTCTTTGCCTTTGATAAATTTAGATCATATATAGTGGGAACAAAAGTTATAGTATATACTAATCATGTAGTAAGTACATATCTATTAGAAAAGAAAGATGCTAAGCCTAAATTAATTAGATGGGTATTATTGTTGCAAGAGTTTGATTTAGAAATTAGAGATAAAAAAGGATCTAAAAATCACTTGTCTAGATTAGCAAGTGAGAAAGAGTTTAATGATAGTGGATATATTAAAGAAAAATTCTCAGATGTACAATTATTTGCATTCAAGCATAAAGTCATTCTATGGTATGTAGGTATTACGAATTATCTAGTAAGTAACATTATACCATATAGAATCAATTATAATCAAAAGAAGAAATTAATACATGATGTGAAATTCTATTTTTGGGATGAACCTTATGTCTATAAGAAGTGTCTTGATCAAATTCTGATAAGATGCATTCTTGATATTAAAATTTCAAATATTATAAGATTTTGTCATGATTCAGAGTATAGAGGACACTTTGATAGTAATAAAACAATAGCTAAGGTAATGCAAAGTAGATTTTATTGGAAAACTTTATTTAGAGATGTGTAGGAATATGTAAAGAATTATGGTAAATGCCAAAGAATGAGAAATATCTCTAAGCATATAGAATGGGAATTATATTTCAGAGGTAGAAATCTTTGATGCATGGTGAATAGATTTTATGGGACCATTTGTTTCTTCATATGGGAATGAATATATCTTAGTAGGTGTTGATTATATGTCCAAATTGATAAAAGCAATAGCTACACTGAAAAATGATTCTAAGGTAACTATTAATTTTCTAAATAAAAATATTTTAATAAGATTAAGAACAACCAGAATAATTCTTTGTGATAAAGGTACTCATTTCAGTAACAAATATGTGAAATATTTTTTAAGAAAATATGGAGTACAATATAGAATAGTTATTGCTTATCATTCCTAAGTAAGTGGCCAAGCTAAAATCTCAAATAAGGAAATAAAAAAGATTTATAGAAAAAACTGTAGCACATACTAGGAAGCATTAGTCATTAAATTAAATGATGCATTATGGGCCTATAGGACCGCAAGATCCTTATTAGAATGTCTCTATATATATTATCATTTAGAAATTCTTGTTACCCACCATTAAAATTAGAGCAAAAGCATTTTAAGCAATTAAGAAATTAAATTTTTATATGAAAATAAGTGAAAAAAAGTGACTAATAGACTTGAATGAGTTATAAGAAACAAGATTGTATGCAAACAAAAATTTGAGGATTTATAAGGAAAAATGAAAAATGGCTTGAAAGGAAGATCATTAAAAAAACATTTTAAACCTATACAACAAGTATTACTATTTAATTCTAAATTGAAATTATTCTCAATAAAACTTAGGTCAAGATGGTCAGACCCTTTATTACTTATTAAAGTTTATACACATAGTGTTGTGGATATCAAAAATTTAATAATGAATGAGATTTTCAAAGTGAATTATCAAAGACTAAACCATATTATGAAGAGAATTAGACTTAATTTAAAAAGTTCATCAATTAGTTGAAGACCTTAAAAACTAGAAAAATTATGTCAGGCTGAGAACGTTAAACTAAGCATTTATTGGGAGGCAACTTGATATAAATATAAAGAAATACATGTTAAAAGTTTATTAGTAGTGTCTTTAGTATTTAGGAAAGTATTTGGAGTTGAAGATCCATTAGAAGGAGATTGCATTGCTAAGAGGCTTAAGAATTGGATTAAGGGCAAAAAAACTTTTCCTTCTTCTAAGTTCCAGAATGGTCTCATACAATTAGGGATACAAACGATCTCATCTTTTTAATATTATATAATAATAAAATTATATATATATATATATATAAAAATATTTTATAGGCCCAAAGCCACAACGCTGTGGCACTGTAGCAAAAAAAAAAGAAAAATGAAAAAATGAATAAAAATGAGAAAAGTAGGTTGACTAGTTGACAATCGACTAGGCGCTATAAATGAGCACTGCAGTGCCAATCAAAAAGATCATTCAAAAAGCTTGGTAGGCAGATAGGCATAATTAACACAAAATGACAAAAGGGTTAACCAGCACTGAGACACTAAGTCATGGCGTCTAGGCACTCCATCAATGTCTAGCATGTCTTTTATGTACATTGTCTATCATGTAATTAATACCATAATATACTTTTTTTATGGGAATAGAAACCACTTTGACCAGTTGACTAGAACCTAAGCAATGCATGCTGAGCAATGCACCACTATACCCTGTAATTCAAAAAAGTGAGGCTAGTGACTAGACGATGCCAAAGCAAGTTTGGTCTATATATAGGACCCCTAGATAGCCAAAATTTTCATTCTAAAGCCTAGTTCTTTACATTTTCTTGCACCCTTTCTCCTTAGAAGTCCCCAAATTTAGAAAGCCAAGATGTTAGCCAAGTACGTCAACATAAATAAGAAGAGGGTGGGTACAAGTGACTCTGATGACTTTATTAGTACTAAGGCAAAAGAACGGTACCTACATGCTCTCATTCATAAATATCTCATCTTAGAAAGGGGATTCTACAATCTAGGTGGGAGTGCGAAAGTATTTTGAAGGAGTAAAACTGAGAACACTTCACCTTCAACAATAATGCTTATATCATCCCTATAGTGCGAGAGTTCTTCGCCAACATGAAGGAGTATTAGGACAGTAAGGTCTTTGTGAGAGAAAAATGGGTAAGTTTTGATAGTATCACCATTAATACATATTACAAATTGCAAAACTATGCATATGATGAATATCTTTCCTTTTACAATAATCATCCAAACTTTTACAAGATTCTTAGATTCCTTATAGTAAGAAATTCTAGTGTTCAATGACAATGATGGGAGAAAAAGATTATTAATTTTTCTACCATCACCATGACTACCAAAGCTAAAACTTGGTATTGTTTTATTTTTATCAAGTTGATGCCTATCAGTAATATTAGTGAGATGACTAAGGATAAATTTGTTTTGAATTATGCAATTTAAAAGGGTTTTACTATAAATATATGAAAAATAATTTGTAATTCAATTTATAATATGATTAAGGGCAGTACTACAGTAGGTTCTGGTCACATCTCCTTTATTTTACTTTATTTTTTTAGGCTGGTGGGACATGAGAGCTGAATGAAGAGGTTCCTATCCAAAGGGCTCCCCTTACATAAAGGATAATTCAAGGATTATGATAAAAATGAAAGTAGGAGAAAGCTCACACGCTCCTCAATCCAGATCTCGATTGTCCAAAACTTTAAATGAGAATCTCCTTGAAATTAAGGGACAAGTCTTTGATTTAAGAAAAAGGGTCTGTGAAAGTAGCTAATGGCAATATGAATTGGAGTGAAAATTTGATCATCATATGGGTCACAAGCAGCAACAATTTTCTTATATGGCTGAGTTCAACTCAGCACTCATTCACATATTTGAAAATGGCAACTTTAATGTTGGCCCAATCAAAGTTGCTTTTCTTGTAGTGCCTCAATATTAACCTTATGTCAACACCCAACTAGAACCAAAAAAAGATGAAGAAGAAGAAGAAGAGGAGGAGGAAGTGGAAGAGGAAGAGGAGGATTATTAGAACATTTTATATTTTTTGTTATGTATTTTTTATGTATTTTTCTTTTTATGCAATTTTCTTTTTATGTAATTTTTGTTAATTTTTGTATTTTTATTTATAGTAGTTTTAAATTTGTGTAATTCTATCTGTTTTAGTAAATTTAATGTTAAATTTTTATCTTTTCACATGTGTAGTATTCAATTATGATGTTTATATAAATATGGTGCTAATAACCCAAACTTTAATTATTATCCCTCAAGAAATTAATATAATTGCACTTTTGAAATTTGAAGTTTGTTTGAAAAATATTAAAAATTATTGTAAGCTAAAATAAATTAAACAAAATTTTAACTCAAAAATAGTAAATTACACTTAAGATTTTATTTAATCATTGAATTAATTTCAAACTAATAATAACCAAATATCTTAGAAAGACTAGTAATTTTGGTCAAGCTAAATGTTAATTTAAGCACCCACATACATATAGGAGATTCTTAATGAAATTAATGAATTAATATTAAAATAAATAAAAATACATATAACAAGAATATCATAATTTAAATTATTATTAATTAGAATTTATGAAAAATTGTTAAGTAAATAAGGTCATATTTAATTGAGTAAAGAGTGCAACATATTTCTAATGGGTATAGTGTACTTCTAAATAAAATAAATAGCATAAAAAAGAGAAAGAAAAATAATTAGAAGTTGTTAGTGGAGGTTGAGTATCATGATTGAATTTTAAAATTATTATAATCTAAACCAATTCAATGAAATTATGAAACAATAATTATTATAATTTCAGTTGAGAATGTAAAAATTATGCTTACATCTATTGTATGAATAACTATTTATTAGAATTCAATTCATTCATCTTCATAAGAATCAAATATGATAAATTGTATAGAGAAATTTCAACTTAAGAAAAATACTAGTTAATAATAGGAATTTGTGCTATTGTAATGATGAAATGAAAGAATAAACATTAAAATATAAATTCTATTTTTAGTTAGAGGCATATGGACAAATGTATCAAATTTTATACTTCAAAAATTTCTATATTATCAACTAACTCAAAGAGGCATATGGGCAAAGGTATCAAATTACCTGAGGATAAGTAATAGTTTGAGTTTGTGGATATTTGATAAGTGTTAAAATTATGAAAAAATTTTATGATTATACTATCTTTATCATGTGTTTTTATGTTAAAATATATGTATTTTAAGTATATTTGTGTTGTAATAGGGAAATTACAAAAAAAATAAAAAAGAAGAAATTTTGGCCTAGGGCCACCGCATTGTAATTGGCCTAAATTTCTGCATTTTACAACAATAGCAAGTCCTAGGCGTTATATCAGCAGTGTCGCGGTGACATATCAAACTAATTTTGGGGTAAATTTAAAACAAGCTCAGTGCCTAGACGCTACATAAGCAATGCTGTAGCACTGTACTAGAGAAAAAAATATAAGGCAAAAGCAGCAAGGATAGCATCATAGTGTTATATCATCATTGCCACTCCCAACACTATAGTGCTGCATCAACAATGCTGTAGCGCTATGACTCGATAGAATAGAATTATGATAGTTCAATGATAATTTCAAGTCGTTCTTGAGGAAGTTATGGTAGGAGCATCTGAAAAACTAACTAGGGCTTTATCTAGACTAGAAATAGGGTATGTTTCCAATGCAAGAGGATTTTTTTCAGATTTCTTTTTCTTTTTCTCTTTTCTTGGCAAGAGGGTGAGTGAGTACGTGTGTGTTTTTGTAAAACACTTTGAGAGTGACATTCCAAGTGTTATGAGAGTATGTAAGGATAGTGTGAAAGAGTATTTTCTTAAGCAAGAGGTAGATAAGGGCATCAACAATCAAGAATTTTTAGCAAGGGATGCTGGACATTTCCATTAGGAAGCAAAATAGGATTGCGAGAAGTGGACTTAGAAGATCTACTCAGGGTGCTCTTTCCTTTTTCTCTGGTTATCCTACATCATGTTTAACTATGTTAAATATGATTTTCTTCTTTCTCTCTATTATGGAACACTAATCTATAAAGTGCATTGAATTTATGTGATCTTTTGTGATATTTGTATTGTATTATACTTTGTTTGTGGTTAATATAAGAAAATTGTTTGTACTTTGAATGAAAATATGTTTTTCTTCTTTCCATGTTTCATTTACTTATAATCTAGCCAACCATAATGTTAAAAATAAGTGTAATATAGAGATATCGATGAAATCCTAGAAGAATAAGTAGGAAAATTGCAAATAAATGTACTAAATAATCATTAATATGCTAGATAGGTCAGGTGGCTAAATAGATATTAAATATATGATTATTTATCTAGAGATAAAGAGTATATTTCTTTTACTCCTTGTTGACACTACAAGCTTTAAATTAATCTATGATATAATTTAATATAATATATAGTCTAAAAAAATTCCCAAAATTCAAAGTACTTATTTTAACATTAAGAAAACAACAATATATTTTCTATAATATATATATATATATATATATATATATATATATATATATATATATATATATATATATATATATATATATATATGTATGTATATGTATATATATATATATGTATGTATATGTATATATATAATTTTAATTAAATCTAATCATATAATTAGTTTTATAAAATAATTCAAGCTATTTTTTAATTAGAGTGGCTGAGCCCTGCATCTCTTAATTACCCCATGATTGATTGAATTCACTCATTCAAAATTCAAATTATACATCTTCCACTCACATATTAAATAAATAAACTAATTAAATTAATTTTAAATTTAAATTTGAATTAAATCAATTGGTTTTAATTGATTCCTTACATATTTTTCTTCATTCATCGACCTCTGAATTGATTAAGTGCTGGAAATTAAATCCATATATCTCTTTGTACTCTTCAAAATGTTAAAAAAAATACTCATTTTTCCCTTACAAAAAAGCCGAAGATTTCTCTAATTCTCTTTCATCAATTTTCATGCAATATAATTCAAATTTTTTAATGCAAAAACTCTTTCGTGAAAATATTTCTTGTATGGTTTGAAGTCAAATTTCAATGGTTATAAGGAAATCCATCCAAATCTCTTAGTTCTATTTTTTTTCTTATAAAATTGTATTTTTAAAAACTTATGCTTGTATATTTTTTGTTTGTTTGGAAATAATTTTGTATTTCATTTGCCTTATAATTCAAACAATGTATTTTATTATTTTTTGAAAACATTCTCAATCTTGAAAAAGTATATTACAAATTTATGACAAAATAATATAAATTTAATTTCTAAAAACTGTAGTCTATATATGCTAAAATTTTGTTTAAATTTAATATTTGTGGAAACACTTTTTATCCAAGTTTCATATCATAAGGTATTTGATTTTAGCATTAATAGCATGCAAAAAGTAATTTTTAATTTGTACAAAAATCATTGTTTAAGTTTAACAATAATTCAACCATATGAAAAATTGAAATTTTAGTTTTATAATATAAATTAATTTGAATTAAATTTGGATTATAATTAAAATTATACAAATATAGTAATATTTTTTATAATATAAGCGCTACTGTGATTACTTACATGTAATTTTACTTTTAATAATAAAGTAAATTATTAATGAATTAATTAAAAAAATTTTGCAAGATATGAATTAAAGATAAAGTGATGAATATTTTAAATATGTATGGAATAATTTATCTATAGCTGAATTTTTTTATATTATAATATTTTTTTCAAATTTTGATAAAAGAAAATTCTGATGAAAATAGAAACTTATTTTTCATCATTTAATTTAATTATGAGCTCATTTGTCAAAATATGCAAAATATAGCCTAATGGCTTTTAAAAATCATCAAACTTATGTAAACTTGATCTTAACTTCTCAAGCCTGCTAAGTTTGATAATCTTCCTAAAATACTCAAAGATAAAAGATTAATAGTTATTTTAAGAGTTGGGGAAAAATGTATTAACTAGATGACATAGTCATCAAATAAAATGTTTCATAAGAGGAGATGAGAATAGGATCTAAGTGTATTATGTAGATGGCATAGTAATCGAATAAAATGCTTCACAAGAGGAGATGAGAATAGGACCTAGGTGAAGTTTCCATCTTCATTCTAAACTCTTAGTGTGTAGTAATTCATTGGCATGCCATCAAGTTAATAAAAGAAATTAAATGAGTATGGGCTACCTAATCTTTTAGAGGGACAAAGCTCCTTAGAGTTAATTACACTTGAGAGGACACCTTGAAGAGAATCTCTTGATAAGTGAAAACATGCCTTTATTTAGATCTTATTTTATGGGTTTTTCTAAGGAGGACTTGCGATTAAAAGAATTGCCTTACAAATAAATCATAGAACTATCGCTCACTAATCCTAATTCACAAATTATATCACAATCAGTATGAGAAGTTTCTTTTATGTTTTCTTTTTTTTTTCATTCATAACATGATCATCAAAAATAGTAAGAATGTAAAAAATACCTTTTGTAATAGACTTTTTATTCACATTTTCAAAATGAGTGCATAGAGATAAAGGGACATAGGACCTAGCTTTTCCATCTTTATCATACAAAATTTGTCTAATATAATAGACATTCCTCTCTCACCTCTCTATTCAAACATCTAGACTTTTGATGGTGTTGAATGGGGTTGAGGAGGAACTAAGTCTTTTGAGAATGGTGAATCAATCTGGATGATCATCTTCTGGGTCTTCAGATGATCCTACATAGAAAATTTTAAATTCTTCATTAAATATTTCTTAGAATAATTACATAAAATAATATCCAAATAGTTTGAAAGAGATGTACTAGAAGAGGTAGAAGATTCACCTGTGATCACTTTAATGGACCCTTGTCTAGGGTCCATAAGGTATTCTTTAGAGATAATCACCAACCCTTTCTTATAGTTTGTATTAAGCCAATCTTTGAAATTAAAGCAATCCTCAATGGTATGACCTAGCATATGAGATAGTATGGGAAATAATTTGAGTCATTGACCCTACTGACTTTTTTTAGCTTTTTGCATCACACAGCTTGAAATCTGGCTTTTTCTTTAAAATTTTAAATTTCTTCTTTATTACCTCTCTCTTGAAAGAATATTTCTGGTTCATTTTTTCACTGAAAGGGCTAACGGGGATTTTCTTGTGTAGGTGCTGAAAATTGTTACTGTGATGGCCTATAAGGTGAAGGCTACTCTACCTATACTTGATTTGGAGCTTTTCCTTTGCCCACTGTAGAGACATTGCCTAACTTTTGTGGTGGATTGATTACTTAGGATTGACATCATAAGGGCTTCTTCTTGAAAGCTTGAGACTTTACTTAATAATTTTTCAAAGGTTTTAATAGTAAAGCCTTTTATTAGGAAGGCAACAGAGCCATCGATATTTCAAAGGAGAATTTCTAAAATGTGATGCTCTTATAATTGAGATTCACACTTGAGACTAGGAATCCTCCATCTCAAAATAAAATCTATGAGGGATTCACCTGGCTTTTGCTTTTTGTTGACTAAGTTGCCTACAGTAACATGGTATTGTGTACCGATAAATTATTTCACAAATAGGTTTTTTTTAGCTTCGTGAAAGTACATACCAAACCATTTAATATTTTTATATATAGATAAAAAGAAACTCAGTCAAACTACTAATAAACTGTCTAAACAATAGAGCATCACTCCCCTCGACATTATAGCTACTTACCCAAAAATGTGACAAGTGTTGTTTGAGATTGCTTCTCTCATCAAAAACTTTGAAGGAAGGGGGAACAAATTCATTTAGGTAAGATAAATAGTCATATTCCACATGGTAAGTACTACACTTTGGAATCATAGTCATATCCTGAGACTATGAATGATGTTTTAATTTGGAGTCATAAGGACACCACACAGATCTTAAGGGGTACTTATTGAAGTTATCGAGTATGACATTAAGATATGATATACTATCTCGAAAGATAGAAACATCACCCTGTAATGGACTTAATCACCTAATAATAACTCCTAAGGCATATGGATCTACATATATACTAAAGATATTTCCTCTACTTTACATTGATGTGTAAAGTAGGGTTTATTTTATGCGGAGTTTTTTAGTTCTCTATGGAGGAAAGCCTCCATAGTTACTTACATCCTAGAAAATAGAAGTTTTCTAAGTACACTATCGATTAAAGTAGTCAATAAATATTTCCAAAGAGTTCAAGGCTAAACTATCAAAGAAATAGTTGTTATTAGAAGTCAAATGGGAAGAGTTTAAATAGGAAGACTTATTTACAGATTCTACAAGAAGATAAGTAAGGAGCATCTAAGATACTGAAAGCCTAGTGGATGCTCCAACTTACCCTATGATGAGGCTTTATATTTTTGAAGGGGAGAATTTATTTTGTTTAAGTTGAAATTAAATAGAGTGCTAGAACTTATAACTCAACAACATAAGATTGTGGAGATTCCTAAGAAGTGAGGACTTGTACTTATAGCAAAAGACTAACAAGTTGCCTTAGAACTTAAGTCTAAAATGCTTTAGCATGACCTAGAAGCATGACCTAAGTCTAATTGAGGAGATGGGATATAACGGGTCACCTTCATAAGAGAGAATGAACACATCCCGACTCTTCTAGACTTATAACTTCCTGGAGTGGCTGGCAGCTAAAACCTCTTACGCTTTAAAATCATGTAGGTCAGTCTTATGTAAATGCAAGATATTTAGGCTATTACTTAATTAGGAAAGGAAGTTGGAATCTTAAACTCACTACCTAAGAGACTAAATAATGTTTAGTATGCAAACATGACTTAGGCTAATGTTAAAAATTTACAAGTTTTTGGATCATTTTGACACATTAATTTGGACTAAGGCTTGGGGGTAATTATGCCTAAATGCATGATAAAATTTAGTTATGGGCTAAATCAGTGAGAAGAGGTGTTCTCCACTACAAGGGACCACTCTCAAAGGTCAAGCTTATCGCCTATTGTGCAAGAGTGGAGATCCTCTATATTTAAGAATTAAATAATATGACATGCATGTTGTTGTAGCATGGACCAATTCAGCTAAGGGGTTTCTAAATCTTTTATTATTTTATTTATATACCTAAGCTTTAGAGTGATGTTGTGAGTTGCATTAGAGTTTAGTTGTGAGTTATTTAATGAGGGTGGAAAATTTACTTTTATTTTAAAGGGCCTGCCACATCTAAGCCATACATCAAAAATACACACTTTAAGAAACCTATGAAAAGTAGGCCATTTATATTGCATAATCTAAACATAATAATCATACATTTAGATTTCATAAAATAATAAAAGATCAGTGCGACAGGGTGCCACCGTACACCTCAAAAAAGAAAAATATTTGGGTAGCCGAGCTCTACCCTTATACAACCCGGATTACAATAAAATATTACAAATAAAATAAAAGTTATGGGGGTCTTCAATTCTTGTTTTTTTTTCTTCTTTGGATTAGCCTGCACCATGCATCACACGACATCCCGAGTCTTTGCTTTCTAGCCACTACTCATCCTAAACCCATAACACTAATCCCAATCCTATTATAAAAATTACATCTTTATGAAAAATAAAATCTAACTGCACCTGCCAAATAGATATTAACTAAAATAAACACACAAACCAAGTAGTTATATTTCACATATTTGAACTTAACATCCTGCATTTGGGTAACCAAGCCCACCTATCCTAATTGGATTATGATTAGGGACATAAAAACATTTATAAGCAAGAGAATTTATATTCATTTATTATTACAACAACCCTCAAGCACATTCCCTTGCATAAAACATTATTAGGCAAATAATGACCTAACATCCAGTCTTCACACAAATAATCCTAAGATCAAGTCTATAATATTACATCCAAAAATAAAACATGTCACCATAACATATGCCGGCCTAACCTAATACTAGGATTGGTGACATAGTATTCTAATGTATGTGCTAAGGCTTAGTGTGGTCTATCTTGATTGAGCTTAAAAATTAGGATTTTTTAAGATTTAGGATTTTTTAAATTACCCATTAAAGGTGATTTCACTTTAAGTATTATAGTAGCTTGATTATACTTTAACTTATACATTTTTTTTCACTTATCACTTAATACCTAATCATTATGAAGAGAAGAAACAGACTTGACTCTTTCATCCCTAACCTAAGTTAATTTCTAAAGGTAGATTGTTATTGTCTTAACTTTTTTAATAGACCATTCATGAATTTTATTTGAGCCTATTTAGATTGGCTTTAATGAATCTTATCAGAACATGAAAGGCATCTTAAGACTAATGAAATTTAGTCACCATCACATCAATAATACTCCACTACTTCCTTTCATTATTAATAACATCCACATTATGTACCTTTTTTTAGTTTCTTCAATATTTGATTTAGTATATATATATACATATAATGCACTCATATTTTTGCACACTTAACGAATGTTGATGCATGGATTTGATAGAAAAAGGAGATTTCATCTCATACATGTATAAGGAATTTAAGCAAGTACATGCCATTGTTAAACTAGGAAAGTGATTATCTAAGAACTCCTTGAGGCTACTTAAAGCCTCGTGTTCTTGGATTGTCCAGACTATATACTTGCCAATTCAAATACATATAAGCATATAAATAAACATAGAAATAAAATCATGAAACGGTTATGAATGAATATCTTTTACATATGCAAAGGTTAATGGAGAAAAGAAAAGGATTTTACTTTATGTTCTAATGTATGCACACACATAAGTGAAATTAAAAAAGTATGTTCCATTATTAAACCAAGGAAGTGAGATTATCTAAGACCTCCTTAGGGCTACTTAAAGCCTCATATTCTAGGGATGTCCAAACTATATACTTTCCAATTCAAATACATGAATACATAAGTATGACCATAAGAGTAGAACCATTAATTGCCATCTTTTGATTACAAGTAAATGAACATTTCATTTTTCACATAGTTAACTATCTATAATAAGCATTAATTTAAGCTTCACATTATTAAATTTATAACTAACATATAAATTCAAAATAGCTTGAGATTTACTAATGATAATATCCACACTATATGATAACATTTGTCCAACTCAAATAATATAAATGCAATCATATTCTTTTGACTTTAAAACATGAATATATGAAGCACATGGCATACCTATTTATGATAATTGAAAGGAAGTAACTGAATGCCACCACACAACATACTTGATTTAATTAGAAAATAAGGGCAATCACAGTAGATAAGCATCCCTTAAGTATAATCAAAGTTTCTTTAATATTTGACTTTGATATTCAAGTCGTTGGAGCCTAAAGAGGAGAAAGAAATACTTAGAATTCACCCCATCCCATATTGGTTATTTAATATGTTAAATGAAGGAAATTAGATATATTTTATGGATTAATTAAGTTCAATATTAATTATATCCATTTGTTCACCCTTCCCAAGCTTCTTTAATTTAATCAACTACTTAAAGATATGCCTTCAGAGATATGCTTTGGAAAAATAAAATTTGCAATGCAGTTAACGAGATCTAATGTAATTCGACACATGTTTAAGAATTAATTAAATTAAAGAAAAAAGATTTATGATAAATACTCTTATGATTTTCCCACACTAATAGGAAAATCATAATTTATTTAATGACTTTATGTTATTAAACACATAAAAGAATTAATAGGTTGCATTGGAGTTGCTTAAATTGTTTTCATTCACATTTCATTACAAATTTTCTTTAATCTACCCTTAATTATTAAAATATTAATTAAACCCTTTAAGAGAATACATTTGAAAATCATTAGGAGAAGGGGTCCTAATGAATTCCCATATTATCCCCACTGTATACATTAATTAATTAACATTAATTAATTAATTTTATTATTCATTAATTTATTAATTATTAAATCATTTAAAGAGTGTAATTAGGATTGAAAATTTGGAATTTCTTAAACCACATGGAAAATAATTCCAAGAAAAATATGGGAGGTAGAAGACATCCCATGGAATTAACATGCCAAGTTTTGAATTAATTAGCCAAGTAATTTTATCTTATGGGGTACTTATTGAAGTGATCAGGTGTGACATTAAGGTATGATGTACTATCTTGGTAGAAAGACATATCACCAAAGAATAGACCTAATCACCTAATAAGGATTCCTTAGGCAGATGGGTATATATATGTACTAGAGATATTTCTCCTACTTTACATAAGAAGTAAAGCAGGGTTTATTTTATGACGGGTTCTTTAGCTCTTTATGGAAGCAAGCTTCTATAGTTAATTACATCTCAAGAATGGGAATTTCCTAAGAATACTCTCGATTAAAGTGGTCAATAAGTATCTCTAAAGATTTTAAAGACAGACTATCAAAGGAGTGGGTACTTTTGAAAATCAAGTGGGAAGGTTCAAATAGGAAGACTTATTTACTGATTTCAAAATAGAATGAGTAGGAAGCATTCACGATACCAGGAAACCTAGTAAGTGCTTCAATCCACCCCATAATGAGGCTTTACATTTTTACAATAGAAAATTATTTATGTTAAAATTGAAATTTCATTAGAATGCTAGGGCTTATAGTCCAATAACACAAGATTATGGAAATTCCTAAGAGGTGACGATAGATGATCATATCCCAAAGAAAATAAGTAGCCTTAGAACCTAAATCTAAAATTTCTTAGCATAATTTAGAAGTATGACCAAACTCTAATTGGGAAAATAAGACATAATGGTTTTCCTCCACAAGAGAGAATAGACATATCTTAACTCTTTTGGACTTACAACCGCCTGGAGTGACCGCTAGCTAACACCTCCTATGCTTTAATTAGGAAAGGAGCTAGAATCCTAAATTCACATCCTAAGAAACTAGAATATGATTGGTATGAAAACATGACTTAGACTAATGCCAAAATTTACAACTTTATAAGCCATTTTGACACATTCATTTTTGATCAATGCTTGGGACAACTATACCTATATGCATGATGAAATTAAGTCATGGGCTAAATCAATTAGAGGAGGTGTTCTGCACTATAAGGGATCACCCTCAAATGTCAAACATATCTCCTATCATGTAAGAGTGGAGACCCTCCCTATTTAAGACTGACACAATATGAAATTCATGGAGTGGTAATAAACAACATTCAACTAAGGGATTTCTAAATATTTTACTTATCTTGATTAAGAGCCTAGGCTTTACAATGAGGCTATGAGTTGTTTTAAAATTTAGTTCTGAGTTTTTAGTAAGGGTCGAAAATTCAATTTTATCTTAAAGAGCTTATCGCATTCAGGCCACACATTAAATCATCACATAGTAAGAAACTTATGCAAAGCATGTCATTTTTACTATGCAATCTAAACACAGCAATCAAACATATAAATTTAGTAAAAGTATAAGAGGCTAAGTCGGGTACCACCGTACACCTTAAAAAGGAAAATAAATTGGGTAGCCGAGCTCTACCCTTATACAACCCAGATTATAATTGAATATTATAATTAAAAATAAATATTATGAGGGTCTTCAATCTCTTGTCCATCTTTCCTTTTTTTGGATTAATTTGCTCCAGGCTTCACAGGACCTCCTAGGTCTTTTCCTTGTAGCCACTAATCATCCTAAACCCCATATCACTAATCCTAATCCTATTACAAAAATTACATATTTATAAAAAATTAAATATAACTTGACTTGCAAAGTAGATGTCAGCTAAATAAGCATACAAGCCAAGCAATTATATCTCACATATTTGAACTTAGCTCCCTACACTTGGGTAGCCAAGCCCACCTGTCCTAATTGGATTATGCTTAGGGGACATAAGCAGCACCTACAAGCAAGAACATTTATATTTACTTATTATCATAGTGGCCCCTTTAGCATAATCTTGTGAAGAAAATACATTAGGCTATTAGTGACCTAACATCCAGTCTATGCAAAAAATCCTAACATCCATCTTAAAACATTACATCATAAAATAAAACATAGCACCATAACATACATTGGCCTAACTTAAGACTAGAATTGGTGGCTTAGCATTCTAATGTGTGTGTTAAGGTTTAGTATGGTGTTTCTTGACTAAGCTTTAAGAGTGTTATTATCTAAAGTTTAGAATTATTTATGTTAAATAATAAAGGAGATTTCATTTCAAATCTTGGAATAAATTGATTAATTTTAATTTATACTTTCCTGTTTCATTTAATGTCTACTCGACATCTAATTATTATGAAGAGAAGAAAGGGGTTTGACCCCCTTCATTCCTACCCTAAGTTGTTTTCTAAAGGCATATTATTATGACTTTAGTTTCTTTAGTGAACCATTTATAAACATTTTATTAAACCTAAGTTTGGGTTAATCATAAAGAGTCTTATTCAAATATAAAAGGCATCTTAGGATTAATAAAATTGAATCACTATTACATGAATAATATTCCACTACTTCTTTCCACCATCAATAGCATGCACACTTCTTCATCTTTACTGTTCATGATATTTAATTTAATATATATATTTGTACATGCAGTATAGATTTATATTTTGCATAGTTGATGATAATCAATGCATGAATTTGGTAGAAAAGAAAGATTTCATTTCATAGTTAGGCATATGTAGATATGTATTTGAAATTTAAATAAGTACGTGTCATTGTTAAACCAAAGAAGTGAGATTATCTAAGACCTCCTTGGGGCTACTTAAAGCCTCATGTTCCCGGGATGTCTAGACTATATACTTGCTAACTTAAATACATATAAATACATACACAAACATAGGAATGAAAGTTATGCAAAGGGCATATAAAACCAAATCTTTTATTCATGTAAAATAAAGTTTTATCCCAAATTCTAGCATATGCATACACATGAATGAAATTAAGCAAGTATGTGCCATTGTTAAACAAGGGAAGTGAGATTATCTAAGACCTCCTTGGGGTTACTTCAAGCCTCGTGTTCTTGAGATGTCCAGACTATATACTTGATTACTTAAATATAGATGTAAACATACACATGAACAATGAAAATAAAATAATCCTTTACCATCTTTAAATTATAACTATATGTAAACTTTTTTTAGACATTTATAGCCAACATTAGCTTAAATTTTGCATCATTAACTTATAGTTTTGAAGGTAATTTGGAATTTATTAATGATAATAGCCACACCAGATAACATTTATCCAACACATGCAACTTAAATGCAACCATATTCTTTTGATTCTCCTTTTTTTGTTTTGAAAAATATGAACATTTGAAACAAAAGGCATGCACATTTATAATGATTGAAAAGAAGTAATTAAACATTGCCACATATTATATTCAATTACATTAAGTCCTAAAAACAATCAAGCCAAATAAATATTTCTTAAGACTAACCAAAGTTCTTAAAAGGTTTGATTTTGATATTTAAGTTGTTAAAACCTAAAGAGGAAAGATGATACTTAGTATTTACCCCATCCCATGTTAATGATTTGATATATTTAAAGAAAATAATTAAACAAGTTTTATGGATTAATTAGTTTCAAGTCGTTAAGCACATCAACTTAATTATCCTTCCCTAAACTTCTTTAATTTAATTAACTACTTGATCATGAGCCTTCAATGATATGCTTTTAGGAAAGTAAATTTGCAATGCAAAAGGAATCTATGTAATTAGGCTACGCAGTGTTAATTGAATTAAAGAAAAGATCTTAAGTTTTTTTTTGGAGAACCCCATGTAAATTTATTACCACTTATAAGGTCCCAAGAGGATAAACTCAAGAACTACTGTTCAAGGAGCTACAATCAGCCTAGAGAGTGAATCCCTTATCTAAGTACAACCAAAAAAAGAGGAAAAAGAAAAGTGGAAAGAAAAAAACAAGAGATATAAAAGTAGCAAAAAAGAAAAGCCAGAGGACAGCCTTCAACAAAAGCTTGAGAAGATGAGAGAAGCCTTTGCCATCTCAAGAGAAGGAACCTGCAAGGAAACAACACAGAATATGCAAATAGCTAGAAGAAGGAATTAGCACAGGTAAAGAGATACAAACAAAATTAACTAAAAAAACAATTGAAAGTGTGAGAAATTTAGAGAGGTGTGTGAAGGAAGGCTCAGGCTCAATCACAGAAGAATGGGGGCAGCCACAAACATGAGCATCCAAACATTAAAGGAAGGGTTACATTACAAGTGCTACTACCAGTCTACATACCTGGGGGAAGGCAGCTGCCACTAGATGAAAATCATATGGTCTTTAATACCTGCATACCAAGCAATAGCAAAATACACTATAGAATGAAAGGAAATAATATTCAGCATGGCAAAGGGATGCCACCTATTCCTTGTAAGAGAAGCACCACCTATGTATTCCACCATAGCATGAGAATGAATATAACAAAACCCTACTATGAAACATCATGGCAAGGAAAACACCCCCATAGTGATGAAAGCCAATCAGGAGCAACAACCACCTATTAATAGCTTGATCACAACATTAATTATACAGGCTTAATAGAGCCAAGAGTAACCTTAGCCAGATATACCCATACAACAAAGGCACATGTAATGAGGCTAACCAAATGGAAACCAATAGAATAAAAAATGGCAAAATAAAAAATAATTAGTTAAACATAATAACCATAATCCATTCAAATTAATGATAATACAATAAACCAAATAATGTAACCATTGAGGAGAAGGTAGGCCATTATAATGAGCCATGTTAGGAATCAAAAAATAAATAGCCAAAAAATCAATCATATTAAGGAAAAATAACTGAACTGCTAAGCAAATAGCAACAACAAAAGCAGTATGAAAAGGAGACCAAAAGAAGTCCCAACCATGCAAAGAAATTGCAGTAATCACCAAAATAAAAAAAAGAAAGAGAAACAATGAGAATAATCAGAAAATTAACTAATTCATTTATGAGGGTTAAGAAAAGAGCAAAGATAAGTAGTCAGGAAACAAGAACCCACATCCATTCAACAAGAAAAAGAAAAAATGGGAAGCATCAAAAAAGATTGTAGAAAGATAGCAAAAGAAAAACACCAATATTACAACAAGAGACCAACCTCCATCAACAACAAACACCTTTACTATAATAGTAGAGAATGCAAAACAGAAAGCAAAAGCGATAAAAATAGTAAACAACCATAGAAAGGAAGACTAGCCCCATCCCATCCATAAAATTGGGAAACATGCAAACAATAAAATAAGTTATGGTTCGTTAGAAGGAATAAATAAAGCCCAAACCAATAGAAGATAAAAAGAATGACATAATGAGATCCAAAAACTCAGGGAAGAGCCATATCTCAGAAGAAGAAGCATAATGGCTTAAAATTTCTAACATAAGCAATAGCATCAAGATTCATAAGCATAAAGAAAAGGAATACCATCATTAGAGAATAGATTCAAAGAGGAGGACTTGGCTCCCTAATTACTAAGAAAATCAGCACAAGAATTGCCTAGCAAATAGAGAAATGATAATAACAAAAGCCTCCTAGTATGGTTAAAAATACACTTCAGAGCTCCCCCATTAATTCAAGAAGAAGGAGAGCATCAAATTCAAACCAAATCTTAAATCCTTTCTATAAGATAAAAATCCCATAGTGCAAACCTTTAGCTCAGAATAATACAACAAAATGTAAAGGTGTGGCAAAAGTATGGAAACCAGCACTATACAACAACAACAACAACCTTAATCCACTAGACATGAATCCTGCTATATGTATTATGTGAAATTCTCATTTAATTGGTATACTAAGATCATTATACATAACCAAGATAACCTTTCTTAACATAAGGAAAATCCAATGCATCTACTCTAATGGGAAAAGAGCATGTGGAAACCATAATACTCAATCTTATCTAAAGCTACTCCAAAACATACTCAATCATCTCTAAGGGTAAAGCCACTCATAATAGCATCCTCATCAAATAGCAACAACATGTTTCATGAAAAGACCATAAGAAGGTCTTAACCATCTTATAAAATTTTCCAAGTTTAAGTGGAAATTTTCTATCAATAAAAAAAGCATTCCTCCACTTCAACCATCAACTGAAACTAATAATATCTCCATCTATTTCACCATCATTTTGAACAATAGAGCCTAAATATCGAATAAGCCATTAATAACTTGATCAATAAAGTCAACACTACCACTAAAATTTCTACAACTAAAATTACAATATATTAGAGATCTAAAAAAAAGAAAAGTTGACCTCCATAATTCAAGCAGGACTCCTCTCCATATCAACAAGAAGAATGTCATACATAAGGGACATGCAAAATGCAGAAGAACATCCATAACTAAAGTAAAAAAGATAAGGGCTTAATGTTGATCCTGATGTAATCCAACAAATAGGAAAATAGTTTGTCCCTCCTTGTGTTTGGACAATAAATAAATAATCCAATGACTTGAATATAACCAATATTAACTTCGTTCTAGAATCCAAAGAACATCTCTGAGACTTATATCTTTCTCAAATCAATAAATATCATATGTAGATCCTTATTTTCTAACTTCTCCATCAAACCTCTTAACAAATGTATAAGATCCATAGTAGATCTACATAAAAAAAAAGAGAAACATCACATCGTAATCTATGCTCAATTACTCTCTCCCATAATAATGTATACATTAACTTAATTCCTCTATAAGACAATCTTGTGCATCACCTTTATTCTAAATAGAACCAACAAACTCTCTCCACTCATCGCATCTTGGTCTTTAAAATAACATTAAGATTTGTAAGCCAAGAAATTCTGATCTCTAAACATTTCCACATTCATTGGAATATTAGGAGCTTTTCCACATTTATTTTCTCTTCAAACTTGATTTACTAATATGCGATAAAATGAAATCTCTATTTTGTTTATTAAGCTAAAATAATCGTACTGGATCCTTCAAAGGTGTGAAAAGTATTAACTGAGCACTATAATCTCTTAAAATCCCCCCACAACCATAAAAGTAATTAGAAACCGAGCCATCAGTGTTAACATTAATGACATGATAACTTATCTTCATCCAGTATATAATTTTATGATTAGGAGCAATTCCACAAGAAGGAAGATTAATCCCAAAGTTAAAGACCATATATTTGTACCCTTTGAAACTAAAGGAAGTAAGAAGATCAGTTTTATAAAGAGACATAATTTTACATTTGGCTCCAGCAATAACACGATGATAGTTCATAAGTATACCATGATGCTTAGCATCATTTCTTTCCAACCAAATATACCACAGAAGAGTAGTGGCTAGAATAACTTTCACATGGCCTTTAGAAGTATAAGAGAAAAAAGGTTCAAGAAGTTGCATAATAGAAAATGATCTATCAAAATGGAAAGTATTAAACATACTATCATACCAACTCCAAAACTTAACAGTAATAGGGCCATTCATGAACACATGATCCACAGTTTCAATGTGAAAGCAACATTGGCATTTAGAGGGGAGGTGGAAGCCTTTTTTTTTTAACGGGTAGCATCAACAGGATTGTAGTGCTTTAGAATGCGCTAAGTTAAAACTGAAAAGGAAGTAGGGATAGAAATATTCCAGATTTTAGTGAAAACCAAGGACCCTTGAGTTTTAAGTCTGAAAAATGCCAAACATCCTTAAAAACAAAATCTCTAGAGGAGGAATTTTTGAAGAGGATTTGGTCAGATTTATTAGGTAATGGACAAATTGTAAGGATTTTGTCAACTATCACATTAGGGATAATGAAAATTAATTGAGCCACTTCCCAATTATTCTGAGTAATGAACTGAATAACCTTAAGCTTCACAGTGGATGAGTATTGAGCAAAGAATCAATAGAACCTTGCCCCAGCCAATTGTCTTACCAAAAGAAGGATGAGCCTGAATTCACACCCCAAGAAATAAGATTCTTAGCATTCCACTTGATGTTACAAAGTCTTCTCCACACAAGAGAGTCCCTAGGTTTGAAAGTACAAGTGAGGGGGTGTTTCCCCTTACAGTACTTAGCAAGCATAAATTGAGACAAGTAACTATGGTTATTTCTAAAATTCCTCCACATTTTGTATGAAAAACATTTAATGGAGTCTTCTAAAGTTTTGCAACCCAAACCACCTTCATTAAAAGGCCCACAATAGTTATGCTAAATAGCCCAATGAACTTTCTTGTAAGAAAAGGTAGAACCCCAAAAAAATTTCTTAATAAGTCTATTTATCGTTTTAATAATAGAGCGGACAGGCACAATAGTGAACAAAAGATACAAAGGTCAAGAGCAAAGGGTACTTTTGATGAGGATAAGTCTAGCACCAAAGGAAAGTAAGTGAAACTCCTAAGAGGAAGTTTTCTTATTTATTTTCTGAATAACTTCATCAAATAAAGAAGATCTTTACGTTCCTCGATATAAAGGAGTACTTAGATACTTGATAGGTAGGGTTTGATGTGCAAAGCCCGTAATATTCTTAATAGCATTAATCCAAGATAAGAAAATAAATGAGCTAGAAATAAAATAACTTTTATTAGGATTAATCTTCAAACCACTTTCCCTACCAAACAGAGTAAGGAACTTATAATGAAATCATCAGCAAAGCTAAGGTGTGAAATAGGAAAGCCACCCCTAATTTTGTAGTACATGTTAGGCATTTTATAAAACATCTACTCAATACTTCTAAAGAGATATTCCACAGCAATAATGAAAAGAGCAGGAGAAAGAGGATTCCCTTACCTTAGCCCATGAGAAGAAGAGAAAAAAACCATGAACTTCATCATTAATAAGTAAGAAAAATAAAGAATTCTTGATACCGTTCTTAATTAAAGTAATACATTAACTTGAAAATCCAAATAGAACCAAAATTTTATATAGGAAAGCCCAACCAATGTTATCATAAGCTTTGGAAATGTCCAACTTAAAGAGCAGGTTACCACTACGAACTTTGATATTTAAATCACGGATCATCTCTTGGGCTTAAAGAACATTATCAGAAATAGATCGCCCTTTAACAAAACCTATTTGGTTGGGGGAGATAATTTTAGGAAGCAGAATACTTAATCTTTTAGCCAAAATCTTAGAGATGAGTATATTAAAAAAAAGAACAAAGGCTAATTGGCCTAAACTCACTCCAAAGATTAAGATTTTCTTTTTAAGGGATTAAAATAATGGAAGTGCTAGCAAAATATTTGGGGAGGATACTTCCCTTGAAATAATCAAGAATAGCTTTAACCAAGTCCTCTTTAATGATATACCAACATTTTTGAAAAAATAAGGTAGTAAATCCATAAAGACCAGCCATAGAATCTGTATTAATATTTTGCAAAATGTTGGCAATTTTAGATTCAGAGGGTAATGAAATAAGCATATTGTTATCTTCATCAGAAATGAGATTAGGAATAACTTCTGATAAGGAAATCTCATCATAAGTCACATTTTTATTAAGGAGCTCAGTAAAAAATGAAATGGTAGAATCAGTAAGCTCCTTATTATTAGTACACCAGACACCATCATTAGTTTTAATTTTTTTTAATGTGATTTAACACCTTTTTCTTTTTAACCATGGCATGGAAATATTTGGTATTTCGATCACCATCAGATATCCATTTTATAGACGCTTTTTGTCGCCAATAGGTCTCTTCCATGTCTTGGTAACATGTTAACCTATTTTTTGCTTGAGTTAATAAGGAATTTTTAGATGGATCATTAACAGTAGCGTCTTCTAAAATTATAACCTCATGTTCTATTTCTTTGATATTAACAAAAAGGTTTTTGAAATAGTGTTTGTTCCACCAATTAAGGAATTGTTTAAGCCTTTTTATTTTGAATCACAACCTCATCATCCTGAAAATAGAATCATCAGGATGGAGAGGTTCACCTCAATTGCTAGTAACCACATCCATAAATCTATCATCCATAAGCCACATATTTTGAAATTGGAATGGGATATGAGAGTAGGCTTTAGTAGCATTAACATTTACAGTGATCAGCAAGGGAGAATGGTCTAATAGGGTTCTACTCAGATGCTCAACAGAACTAATAGGGAAAAGGTTGATCTGCAGATTGTTAAAAATGACCCTATCTAATCTTTGCCAAAGTATATGATTATTCCAAGTTTGGTTTCATGTCGAGAACACAGAACAAGGGATATCTGCTAAAGATTAAATCATGCCAATGGTATGAATGAGAATTTATTAGAAATAATTACTTGAAGTTTTCCATCATGCTAACAACATAATGAAGAATCTGTTTGGGATTGAATCATGTTAAGGGCATGAATGAGGATTTGTTAGGAATTAATGGGATTTGGATTATGATTAGTTCTATTTGATTGGTTTGATTCAGTTAGATTAATTGATTATTTTGGTTTGATTGGTTATGTTAAATAATTTTTTTTAATTTTGGTTATTCATGTTGATTTTGATTTTATATTTGATTGTTGAATGGATGTGGACCCTGTCGGTTTGCGATGGGCCACACTAAGGAGGGGTTACAAGAGCCTAGATTTACCTTAGATTTACCAGCCCAAAGAGCAGTCTGCTTATCCTCAAAATGATACTACTCAACCTAAAGGGGCATCCATTAGGAGAGGGGCTGTAATAGATTAATTCAAACCTAAGATAGTCACTCAGGAATGGAGCATTAAGGGCATGATCCTATTCTTAAACATATAAAAATGGGCCCAGTTACTGTGCGATGAGTCACACTAAGGAAGGGCTATAGAAGCCAGGACTTACCTAATACTTACTAACTCAAAGGAGTAGTCTACCAACCATAAAGTAGAGACTATCCGACCTATGGGCCCATCTATTTGCAATGGTTGAATTAGGAAGAAAGATCAGACCACTCACATCTTCCAAAGCAGAATCAACCACTAGAGTGACCTACTGATCATGCAGTAAGTCAAACCTGACCTATGGTGACTAATAAGTGAGGGCCTCTGGGGGTCTTATCTCAATTTAAATAGTCAAGGTGATTCCTATAAGGAGTTTCATTGACACTGCCCAAAAAGATAAAATGCCTATTTGGGAAAAGGTGCCATTAGGGGTCTTACCTTAATCTACAAGAGATTTTATTTTATTTGTTTGCTTAGAGATCCTGTTAGATTGTGATGGTCCACACTAAGAAGAAGCCACGGGGGGTTTTGGCCTATCTCAGATTTACTGGCCCAAGGGATAGTCTATACATCCATAGTATGGATCTTCCAACCAATGGGGTGGCTATTAGGAAAGGAAAACTATCCAATCTTATAGTAACTTGGGTCACATCTAGATGGGGTCATGAAGATCAAAATAGAATTCCCATAAGGATGGTTCCTTTAGGAGTCTTATCTTAATCCAAAAGAGATTTCATTTTGTTTGTTTGTTTAGTACGGACCTTGTTGGTTTGTAATGGGTCATACTAAGAAGGAGTCATAGGGGCTTTGGCCTATCTCAGATTTACTGGCCTAAGAGATAGTCCATACATCCGCAGTACAAAGCTTCTAACCAATAAGGTGGCTACTAGAAAAGGGAAACTGTCCAATCTGGAAGTAACATGGGTCATGTATTGATGGGGTTGTGAAGAAGTAATCCAAATATTTAAACATTGTAGGTATATGGTGGCTTTGGGGTCCCTGAAATATATAAAAACTGTAGGTATACGGTGGCTAACTCAAGGAGAAAGTTTGGGGACTGACATCTACCTGAGTGGTGTTATTCACTGGGTGGGTTACTAACAATAAAGTGAACACCAACCAACCTAAGGTGCCCAATGATCAATCTAGGAAGAAAGCAATAGGGACTTACTTCTTCCTAAGTGAAATTGATCATCAGAATAGTCTGTCATCATCTAGATAGCTACTATCTGACCTAGGGAGACTACCAAGTGGGGAGTCACCAAGGAGGGCTGAACCCAAGCTTAAAATAGTCAAGAGGAAGTGGAGCCACTAGGGGGTCATACCCTAATATTCGAATATATATTTGGATCCAGTCAGTGCATGATGGATAGCTCAAGAAGAAAGTTTGAGACTCACATCTTCTTAAGCAAAGTCAACCATCAAGGTAGTCTACTGGTCATGCAATAAGACATGGCAAACTAACAAGGCACCCATCATTTCGTAGTGATCAAGCTAGGAGGAAAGCATGAGGACTCACATCCTCCTAAGCAAAATTAACCACTAGGGAGACCAACTAGCCAAGTAGTGAATCAAACCTGACCTAGAGAGGTTATTAAGCGAGAGCCGCTCAGGGTCTTATCTGAACCTAATGTAGTCTAAAGTAATTGGATTTATATTTTGATTCATGTTTGTGGGTACTTTTTTGTTTGTGTTGTGCTTATCGGAGTAGGATGCCACTTGGGCTCTCTTACACCTATCCTAAAAACATTGATAGTTTGTTAATAGAAGACATTTGAATTCAGAGAACAATTTGATTGAAAGAAATTTTCATTGATAAAGAGATTATTTAAGACATTATTTATACATAATATTTTTTTAGATAAAGCTTGTTGATTAGAATTATCAAGCTTTCTCCTTTATGGTTGATTAGTTGGTAGGAGCCACCTTAGTAGGCCTTTTCTATGGGGAAAGAGCCTTCCCAAGTAGATTCTAACTTGCCTCCCATCTTATGATAGACTATAATTGGTTTCCTTAGAACTAAAATGAGCTCTCTAACCCAAAAACCTCTAGGTTAGACCAACTTGTTATGATTTTGGACCATTATAACTTTATATAACTCGATGTTCTGACACACCCACAAACGTCTCTCTTCCAGACCTTTGAGTTATTCCAATCGTAGCTTAGTATTTTGCTTGGTTGTGATTTTATCAGCATGGCTATCCTTAATGATGGGAGTTGGACCTCTAAGGGTGTTGGACCGATAAAGCTTTAACTAACTACTCATGCCACTATCATTTATTGTCATTGAGCATCTTCTTGAGTATTTGGATGAGAGTTTTATTGAAAGTTTCTGCTAAACTATTTGCTTATGAGTAGTAGATGTTAGAATATGATTCGACAGGGTATTCCAAATCTGTATACGACATGGTTCCTAAAAAATTAGAGCACAAACTGAGCTTTGACTTCCTTGAGCAGAATTATCTCTACCCACTTAGAAAAATAATTTATAGCTGGTAGGATGAACCAGACGATGGAGGATCAATCAGACTAACTATATCAGTACCCTAACACTCGAATGGCCATGAAGTTATAGTCAGGTATAAAATTTTGAGTGGTTGACATAGAACTACTCCATGCACTTGACACTAGTGGCAATGTTTGGCTACTTCCATGTAATCTTTGATCATCATCAGCTAGTAATACCCAAGCCTCTTAATTTTGGCCTTGATTTTAAGATCAGATTGGTGAGCTATGCATAATCCTAAATGGACCTCAATAAAAATCTAACAGGCTTCATGTTTGCCTAAATAGCAAAACCATATGATCGAAGGACCGTCGAAATAAGACATGATCAATGAGAGCATATGAGAGTGCTCTCTGTTTGACTTGATGAGCTTGAGATTTCTATTGAGGTAGTTTTCCTTATTTATGTAATCGATGAAAGGTTGCCTCCAATCTAGCTTTTCATCTTTTTTAGTAATGGCAACCTTCCCTTCAAGAGTGTATTTATTGATGAGTTTAACATCAATAAGAGGTAGGATTTATCTATTGTGAACCTCTATTGATATGGACTCATCTTCTGGACATGTCAATACTTTAGTGAGCTTAGCTAAGGCATCCACTATGGAATTTTCTCCTTGAGGGATTTTATAGATTGTGACTTTTAGGATCTAGGCTACTAACTCCATAGTGTGCTTGTGGTAGTGATAGAGTTTGGACTTTAGAAACTTGTAGGACCCAATAATTTGGTTGACCACTAACTGTGAATCCCCAAATATGTTGATGCTTTGGATGCCTAAGGAGATGGCTAACTCTAGATTGATAATCAGAACCTCATATTTGGCTTCATTTTTGGTGCAAGGTTTGGACAAGTGATATTAGAATCTCATCATATTATGGTTTGGTGTTAGGAGGACTATTCCTACCCCTACCATGCTTGGAAGAGTAGATTATGGTTCTTCACCTCTTTAAGAGGAAGTTGCACATCAAAATACATTCCCCATCATTGAGTGTTTGTATCTCCTAAATTTATGATTTGTTCATTGAGAATCTCATCACTGAGAGGGGAATCTATAAGAAGATGGTGCGCTACCAAGAAGTCTACAAGTGCTTGCCCTTTCACTATACGGAGGCGTACGAATGTAATGTCAAACTGTAATAAAATCATGGACCATCGTGCCAACCGTTTGGAAAGCATCGGTGGAGTCATGAGATATTACAATGGATTAACTCTAGAAATCAAGTTCACTTTGTGAAAACATATAATATTGTAGCTTCTAGACTATGAAGAACAAAGCTAGGCAATGCTTCTCAATGGGTGGATAGTTCACAACAGTAGGTATCTGATGATGACTAATATAATAAAGTGCATTATCATTCCCTTTGCCATTAGCTTGGGCCAACAAAGAGCTAACGGAATCATCTAATGCAATAGTATTGAGTACAAGGAGTTTACCCAAAATAGGGGTAGCTAGGACTAGCGGCATCATAAGGGATTGCTTGATACTTTTAAATGCACGTTGGCATCTGTCATCCAACTTGAATTTGACATCTTTCTTGACCAGTGCTGAGAATGGTTGACATATGCCTAATAGATTGGATATAAAGTGTCTTAGATATGCCAACCTCCATTAGAAAGATTATATTTGAGTTAGGCTCTTAGGGGGTGGTATTTTTAACATCGCTTTGATCTTCTCCAGATTGATCTCAATCCTGCAGTGTCAAACAATGAACCCTAAAAACTTCTCTAAAGTTACCCCAAATGCACACTTCAGAGGATTTATTTTAAGGTTATATTGCCTCAATTGCTTGAAAACTACTCTCAAGTCAAAGTGACGGTCTTCCTTTTCTTTGCTTTTAACTATGATGTCATCGCATAACACATGACTTGGTGGTGAATGAGTTTGTCAAAGATTCGAGTCATGGCACGTTGATATGTGGCACCAACATTTGTGAGGCTGGAAGGCATGACCTTATAACAATAAATTTTGATCAGGGTTCTAAAGGCAATGTTCCTTTCATCTTTAAGTGCCATCTTGATTTGGCTATTTCTAGATGAACCATCCATGAAAGAGAAGACTATGTGAGATGTGACAATATCCACCATCAGTTCTGGTATTAGTAGTGGAAATTCATCTTTTGAACATGCCTTATTTAGATCCAAAAATTGACGCATATGTGAATTTAGCCATTCTTCTTTTTAATTTTGATGATAATGGCCAACCAGGTACTATATTTATCTTCCTGGATGAAACCAACATCAATCAGTTTCTTAACTTCAGAAATGACTAGTTGTTCAATATCCAAACGTATGCGTCTAGGAGCATGCTTGACGGGGTTAACATCAAGCTATATTCCTAGTTTATGAATTACAACTTCAAGAGCTAATCCAGCATTTCTTCATAGATCCATGCAAAGCAATCCTTAAACTCAATGAGAAGCCTAACTAAGTCATTGTTTTCATATTCATTCAACAAAGAGCTTATGTATGTTAGAGGAAGAATGTCTTCGATGGCCAAGTTGATTTTTTTGAGCTCGTTGATGGTCAATTTGATTTCCTCATCAAATTTTGAAGGGTGCATCTTTGACTTGAAGATCACCCAGATCATTTGAAGTTTCTGAACACACCTCTTCATGTGAATTAATGTTATTTAAGAAGAACCTATCAGATTCTAAATTATTGGTGATGACTAAGTAGTAATCATCAGCTTTTATTAGGTCTACTATGTCAAAGCCTAGTCCTAGTCTTGATTGAGAGTTCTTGCATTTATTTTTTCATAGTTTTTCAAAGTACTCCGACTTGTGCTTAGACCATGTGTGGAATTAAACCTTTCTTTACTAAATTTAAAACACAAGGTGAGTAACAATCAAATGGTAATTCTATTAATTCTTTGAATGATTCATCCTCAAGATTTACATCAAATTCTTATCTTGAGGATGTTACTCCTAGATAAAAACTCTGAGGCTTAGAATTTGTATATATTTTAGGAGCTTCCTTAAGTACTAAACCCTCAACTTTTTATAAGGTAAGTGGGGTTATAGCTAAGGTGCTCACAAGCTATCTGACAGTTTCATAAAAGAGGGCTCAGATGCACTCATGCTTTGCTTAGGGACCTGGTCTTCATCACTGTAAGGTTCTAGTGTCATATCTAATGGGGTCTACTGATGTAAACAAGTAGCTAGTCAGCTCACTACATAGGACTCATTCCTTGAACTAGATTCTAAGTCTATATAAATGGTAGGTGTACTCCTTGTTGTTGGAATGAATCTCCTAGTAGGTGGTAAGTATGGAGGTCTACCACCTCTGAGACTTCCTTTGGACTTGCCTATTCCTCATCTTGGTGGAGGTCGGGTCATTCTACCCACTTATTCAAATGGAGTGATGAATTGTGGGTGGAATCTAATCTCAGGCTCTATTTTCTCCCTAATGTCTTTTTCTTGCTCTTTTTTTTTCTTTTTCTTTTTCTTTTATCTTTTTTTCTTTTCTTTCTCTTTCTTTTTTATTTTAGTTTAGTTTATGAGAGAAGATATTTTGTTTCTTACGGTACTAATATGCTGCATCCTTATAAATCCTGACCTCATGTGCTGCAAATGGTTTAAGATCCCCTTTGGCATAATATTCAATCCCATCCATTATGAACTTGATGTGCTAATGTAAGAAAGATGGAACTATGTTGTTCTTACAAATCCAAGGTTGCCCTAGCAAAGCTTTGAAAGATGTATCAAGTCTATTATATGAAACTTGGCCTCAATCTTCTAATCATCTATCTTCAATGAAAATATTATAGAGCCTAAGGCCCTCTCACCTTGTTCATTCAATCCTTTCAACATCATCTTTTCAAATTGATGTTTAGAGATGTTAATTTTCAAGTAGGCAAGAATTCTTAGACTCATAATGTTTACTAATGAACCTGAATCAACCAACACTCTGATACCCTAAACTTGCCAACATCCATTGTAATGTAGAGGGGATGGTTGTGCTATATTATCCCTAGTAATAGATCTTCATCTAAGAAGGTGACTCCTAGGAATTCTTTTGAAAAACATGCCTCCTCTCCAACTGGATCAGTAGCAAAAAATTGAGCTAAGCATATCTCAAGGTGAAGCAATGTTTTGATTAGTGACTCCCACATTTCTTTAGATAAAATAAAAGTGCCATATATACTTAGCTTAGCTGAAAACTTTCTAAGATGCACCAAGACATTGTAGTCAACTTTATCCTAATCCTCCATAAGCATAACCAAGGGTAGAGCATCTTGTGAAGGGGCTATCTGCTCAATGGAACTAATGACTTGTCTACCCTTATCTTAAGGTACTATCATAGGAGGTAGAACTTTGCCAGTGCGGAGGTTAACTTCAATGACTTCTTGCAATGAGGAGCTTATGAAAAGTTCTACCTACTCATCAAGTACACCTATAGCTTCTCCTAAAGGATCATCAAAGTTAGATGACTCCAAATCTATCTCAAGTAGTGAACTCTAGAGATTCAAAAAATGGTAATCTATTTTCAAATCAGAATGGAATTGATCATAATTATTTAAATTATTATTATTATGACTTGGAGAGCTATCAATATGAATGTAATCATTGATTCATCAAAAGTAGACATGATGTAAGTAGAATTATTATTCTTCATTGATTTCTTTAATTTAGGAGGTACATAATAAAAGTCAAGCAAAGTAAGCAGCTTGAGTGGCTTAGTGCCCTTATCCACATATACAATGCTTCTGCTTGTGGTGGTGGAGCTGGTAGATGTGGTGACTACAATAGTTGAAGAAGGAATGCTGGACTCTAATGGCGATGGTTCTATGAAACTATCTCAGGCAAGTGGGGGCTATTATGACTGTTGAGCTTCTAACCTATCTGAGTTATCCTTCATAACTGGCAGACCTTCCTTAGTGTTGGAGGTATGAACTGAATCAGACACCTATAGAGAAAGTTTCTTGATTTTAGATATGATCTTTTTAGAGGTACAGGATAGGGAGATATCCCAACCTTCTTTTATTTTGAGAGGATTAGATGCCTCCCCAAAGATTACTTTAATGGAACCAGAAGGTTGTTCAATTTGGTCTTTATTGGGGATCATTATGGCTCCTGACTTGTAGCTACTC
Organism: Cymbidium sinense; assembly: GCA_021442155.1. Classification (NCBI taxonomy): domain Eukaryota; kingdom Viridiplantae; phylum Streptophyta; class Magnoliopsida; order Asparagales; family Orchidaceae; genus Cymbidium; species Cymbidium sinense. The sequence continues at coordinate 175,486,194 of CM038220.1, forward strand.
CGAAGTCAATCCTTGAATGTAAAGCAATCTTCTAATACATGGCCTAGCATGCAGTGATAGGGACGGTAGTTAGGATCATCACTCTTACCCACTTCCTCCAACTTTTTAAGCTCAGGTAGTTGAAAGTCAATCTTCCTAAGAAGGTTTTTGAAGATTTTCCTGACTACCTCCTTCTTGAATGAATATGTCTTGTTGAGTTTATTGGTAAGAGTATATGGATAGTAACTACCTAGTGGTGGATACTAGTATTATTGTTGTGCAGGCTGCTGAGGTGGCTTTTGTGGTGGCCGAGGTAGTGGAAGTGGGGATTGTTGAGCTCTATGCCTCATGCTCTCATTGGCTTCTTCCTCTTATCTACTACTTCTACAATCCCTAACTTCTTTTCAAATACCTTTTGAGGCTTGGGCTTGCATGATTAGTCTAAGAAGGGTAGCTTCTTAACTTCCTCTTAGATTAGCGCCTTCTTATTAGTTTCTCAAATTTCAATATGTTCTTGTGGTAAACCTTTCAAACATGGGAATATAATAATCAATAAAGACTCATTGGGTTTTTATTTTTCTATAGTAAGGTCCCATATAATTACTCTCTACTGGGCTCCTACAAATCTCTTGATAAAAAAATATTCTAATTTTGTAAAAGACTTTAACAAATCATTGGGCAGTTCGCTATGCCAATCAAAGGAAACTCCAAAAGTTTACTGATGAATTCCCTGAATAGTAGGGCATCACTACCAGGTGTTGCAACAACTAGCCCTAAAGTGTGCTATATGTTACTTCATTATGCCATTAAATACTTTAAAGGATGGTGGCATGAAACCCATGGGGTATTGTAATACATCGAATTCCTCAAGGTAAATTTTACTCTATGGAATAGATGAGCTCTATTGGGTCTGTGCCAATGCTTCATTCACTTACTGTTCTACCATCTATTTAATGTCCTTCTCATGAATGGAGGTGTTATCAGCTATTGTCCTATGAAGGCTATCGGTATCCTCATCCATTGGGGTAGTGCTCTTAGAATGGTCTGGAATGTGTACCAATTCAGGTCTGTTGGCCTCCATAGGAATGGGTTGAGGGATAAGTGTTTGATTCTATAATACTATCACTATGGCCATCAACTCCTCCACTCTCCTCTCCATTCTATCATTTTGATCATCCTTGAGTTTGATTTATTGAAGAAGGCATTAAGTTGAGCCTGATGTCTTACCTTCCTCAACTACAATGCCCTGGGATTCTTGGCTCGGCTGCTCTCTATGCAAGGACCCTTGGGTATTAATCATATGGGCCTCCGCTACATCATCTAAGAGGTCATCCTCATCTCCATTGAAATCTACCATGCCATCCTCTTTCTTAGAATGGTCATCCCCAACTATCTGTCTCACTATGGCATGGTAGTACTCTAGTATGTCATCTAAAGATTGATCAGCTACTCTGCCCATGACTACTGAAACATATACAGGGTGGTGACTCGCTATTGGACTATGCTCCAAAGAGGTGATACACTGGATATCTTGGCTAGAAGAGGTGCTAACTATGATAGATTCAACAACCGTAGAGACCAATCTAGAACTTCGTTCTTCCTCCTTCTCTGGTTTGGAAGGTGGAACAACTACGATGCTCATGGGCTGCCACTCCTTTGTTGACCTCACTTTTGGAGTGAGGATTGGTCACTCTCATTATAGATCTAGAATTCTTCTAGACACTTAAGTTTCTTTAGTGCTAGGACACTTCAAGTAGTTAAGGGGACACTAAACCTAGGCCCAGAGACTTGTAGGGAAAGACTTTAGGTCTAGAGCTTAACCCCAAAGTAACTTAAAAAGTCCAATTAGAACAAACTTCAATCAAACTCTCATTGGATCAAACCAAGCTATCCAATCTCTTCATTGATGATTGCAGGTCACTATTGAACACTTCATTACAATCAATTGGACCTAACTAAGACAATTTGGCCTCTTGACCCAAGTTGACCTAATTTGACCTAAAGGGACAAATTGGGCCAAATCAAATCCTAAACTAAATTGGTTGAAACTAATGCTTCTAATCAATCACCAATTAGATGTTGGACATGATCCAACCTTTAATTGGACCCAATTTGGTCAACCTAACCAAATTAACCTACTTAGCCCAATTTTATCAAAAATGTCAAATTAAATCAAATCACTCTCTAATCCAAATCAATTTAATTCAACTCTTCCAATCAATCATTAATGACCAATTGAACATAGAACTAACCCATGTTGAAGCCAATTTAGCCAATTTGGTCAAATTTGTCAACATGACCCATTTGACCCAAATTAAACTATGTGAACCAAATCCAAATCTAACCCAAATTGGACCAAACCAATTGTACCAACTCATTCCAAATGACCAATTAACTTAACCAAACTCCCACTTTGACCTAATTTGGTCAAAATGGTTAAATTATCCCAATTAATGGAATTAATATATATTATGGTTCATAGAAAGATTAATATTTTATGTGTTCAAGAAACTAAATGGGTCGGTGAGAAGGCCAAGGAGATTGATAGTTTAGGTTTTAAACTTTGGTATTCAGGTAAAAGTTGAACTAGAAATGGTGTAGGTGTGATTATAGATAAAAGTTTGAAGGATAATGTTATAAGTATTAATAGATGTGGAGATAGAATTATAGCTCTAAAGATTATTGTTGATACTAAGATTATCAATGTTATAAGTGTCTATGCTCCTCAAGTAGGTTTGGAGGTAAGCTCAAAAGAAAAATTTTGGAATGAATTAGAGGGATTAATACAAAAGATACCTCTTAAAGAAAAGTATTTATTGGGGGAGATTTAAATGGACATGTTGGTAGAGTGGTAGAAGATTTTAAAAGTATTCATGGTGGTTATGGTTTTGGAGTGATTAATGAAGAATGTAGGACTATATTAGATTTTGCCTTAGCTTATGATTTTATAGTTGCTAATACTTTATTTAAGAAAAGAGATGAACATATTATTACTTATAAAATGGATCTAGTAAAACACGATTGATTATTTTCGATAAGAAAAATAGATCATTTAGATTGTAAAAATTGTAAGGTCATTCTAAGTGAAATTTTAAGTACCCAACATCGACTATTAGTTTTAGATTTTAAGATGAAAGGTTGTAAGAGAAAAAATAAACTAGATTATTGTCCTAGGATTAGATGGGGACACTTAAAGAACACAAATAAAAATATTTTTAAGAGCAAGCTACAAGAAATTAGAATTTGGGATGTTCATAAGGAAAGCGTTATGTGGGAAAAAAATATCAGTGAAATTAAAGCAAGTTGCTAAAGATGTGCTTGGAGAATTAAAGGAAAAGCTTCTTTTAATAGGAATAGTTGGTGGTGGAGTCGAGTGTGCAAGAAAAGATAAGAAATAAGAAGCATTGTTATAAAACTTGGTTTTAGATGTAAAATTTAGAATTGGGAAAGATATAAAGTGGCCTGTAGAGATTCTAAGAAAGCAATATATGATGCAAAAATTTTAGCTTTTAGTGATTTATACAATAGATTAGATATCAAATAAGGTAAAACATGTATGTATAAGTTAGCCAAACAAAGAGATAGGAGAAGTAAAGACATAGTTCAAAGAGGTATGGGATGAAAATAAAACTTTTCTTAGAAAAGATATTGAAAATAGGTGGATGAGGTATTTTGATAAACTTTTCAATGAAGGATAGAATACGGATTTTATAACCTATAATACTAAACAAAATTTCATTTCTCATCGTATTAAGTATCGAAGTTAGTGAAACTTTAAAATAAATGAAATGTAGAAGATAATATTCAATAGATGTGTGGAAATATTTAGGAATCAAAATTTCTTAACCTAAATCTTTATGTATTTATTTAAAACTAAAATGCGAAGATGCGGATGAGTGGAGAAAGAGTTTGTTGGTTCCTTTATTTAAGAATAAAGGTGATGCACAAGAGTGTACAAATTATAGAGGAATTAAGTTAATGTGCCATACATTAAATTATGGGAGAGAAATTGAGCATGCATGTTACGATGTGATACAGATGTTTCTCACAATCAGTTTGGTTTCATGCTAGGTAGATCTACTATGGATGCTATACATTTGTTAAGAGGTTTGATGGAGAAGCATAGAAAAAGTAAGAAGGATCTACATATGATATTTATTGATTTAGAGAAAGCTTATGATAAAGTCTCAAGAGATGTTCTTTGGAGAGTTCTAGAATAGAAAGGAGTTAATATTGGTTATATTCAAGTCATTAAGGATATGTATACTAGAGGACATTGTGTCCAAACACAAGGAGGATTGACAAAATATTTTCCTATTTGGTTGGATTACACCAAGGATCAACATTAAGCCCTTATCTTTTTACTTTAGTTATGGATGTTCTTACAAGGAATTTACAAGAAGATGTACCTTGGTGTATGCTTTTTGCTGATGACATTCTTCTTGTTGATAAGACTAGAGAGGGAGTCCAATAGAAACTTGAATTATGGAGATCAACTTTAGAGTCTAAGGGTTTTCATTTAAGTAGATCTAAAACTGAATATATGGAGTGTAATTTTAGTTGTAGAAGTTTTAGTGATGGTGTTGTGACTTTAGGTGATCAAGTCATTAATAAGAGTGAGCGATTGAATATTTAGGCTCTATTGTTCAAAATGATGGTGAAATAGATGGAGATGTTATTAGTAGAATTCAAGTTGGATGGTTGAAGTGGAGGAATGCATCTGGCCTATTATGTGATAGAAAAGTTCCACTTAAACTTAAGGAAAAATTTTATAAGATGGTGGTAAGACCTGCAATGACTTATGGTGTAGAATGTTGGCCAATAAAAGAAGCATAAGACTAAGTTAAGTGTTACAGAGATGAGGATGCTCAGGTGGATGAGTGGCTTTACTCTTAGAGATAGAATGCAAAATGAGTATGTTCGGGAAAAAGTTGGAGCAGCTCCAGTGGTAGATAAGATTAGGGAGAGTCGCCTTAGATGGTTTGGCCACATAAAGCATCGGCCGTCCAATGACCCGATTAAGAGAGTAGATGCATTAGATTTTCCTTATATTAAGAAAGGTAGAGGTAGACCTAAAAAGACTTGGTTAAGATGTATAAAAAATGATCTTAGTATACTTGAATTAAATGAGAATTTGACACATAATAGGACACAATGGAGACGAAGGATTCATGTAGCCAACCCCACCTAGTGGGATTAAGGCTTGTTGTTGTTGTTGTTGTTGTTGTTGTTGTTGGTTAAATTATCCCAATTGAGCACATTTGACCTACATGAATCAAATTGAGCTAAACCCAAGAAAACTTGGTATGACTCATCCTTGGGCCACCATGGGCCTACCTAAGTGGGCCCAACCCACGGTGAACCTAGGTTGGGTCAAACCCATTGAACCAAGCCCTCTAAATAGGACAAAATCCCCATTTAGAAGGGTTCTAAACCTTCCCACTCCCTAAGAACCATCTTTGGCCCTTATTGGATAGAGGACCACTACCCCAACCTAATCTAAGGATATGGGTTCAGCCTTTGGCCAAGAGAGAGTGAGCTCACACATGGAAAACCATTGGTCCACCTAAGGAGGGGTGTACACTTCATGGCAATCCACTACACTCCCTCAGCCTCTCACACATCCACCTCAATAGTCTCTTGACACCTCCAGCCACCCACTCCGGTCGGACAGCTACCAAAGGTTGAGCTAATCTCAGCCCTTAGTTTAAGTGGGGAGGAGAGTATACTCCTTCGCATTAATTCAAACTAAAAAGATACCTTCCCAAGAGTATAGTTCCAAACTTTTCCTCAAGCTCCTTGTGCACCTGACTACCGATGAGACTGAGCTCCACCTACACTCAAGAGCTCCATCCATCCAACTTCACCAAATCTCCACTAAAACCAAATTAACTTTCCCCACACCTTCACCACACTCTAACAACTGAAAATAAATCGATTCCCTATCAATTCGACCACCGAAAGGCATCGCTAGACCAACTCCAGTGACTTCCATAATGCCACTTTGTCCATAGACCAAGTAGCGAGGAGGCTGTTTGAGATCTTCTCAATATGTCTTTTTCCTTTTAAAAGGAAGCTACCTCTGTCGATGGATTGCCGGTCTCTAGCTCTGGTGAGGTTAAAATTCAGCAATTCTAAATTTGCCCATTATATGTTGGTCTTTTTTGAAATGAAATGTGAGTTCATGTGATTTTCACTATAGGATCTCCTTAGATCTCTTCCCTGATAGTTTTGGAATTGATTCCACCATCAAACGAGCTATGGTGAGCTCAGATCGAGCAATGAAAGGCAGACGATGTCTATCTTCTAGGATTCGTGAGATGACGAGTCACCTTCTGTCCATTCCATGTGATTAGAATGGATGGCCATGATTAATCATGCCATAAATCTTGATTTAATTCCTTCATAATCATAGCATTAATCTTGACCATCTGATTTGAGATCGAATGGCCAAGATGAAATTATGTCCGCTGCTACTGAGTCAGTAGCCACGTCGAACATTTTAAATAACCAATGTCATGACACACATGGAAAATGCTACCACATCAGTGTCCACATGGTGTTGATTGTTTAAAATAACTTAATTAGGTTTAAATATGTAATTAAATAATCAAAACTTCAAAAAATCATAACTAATTGTAGAAAAATTTAAACAATATAAATAAATCCATTTTGTAAAGCTTAGGAAAAGGAGAATTTAATAAAAATAAATTTTCTATTTAATATTTAATAAATAGTTCTTAACTAAGGTTTGAGCTGAGGTTAATTACTTTAGTTGAGGTCAAATTATTCAGCTAATTAATTTCAAATTTGGCATGTTGATTATAGGGGATGTCCTCTGCCCCCTACATTTTCTTGGAATTATTTGTCATGTGTTTTGGGAAATTCCAAAATTTAAATCCTAATTTCCCTCTTTAAATGATTTAATAATTATTAAAATTAATGAAAAGTAAATTTAAATAGTTAATGTTAATTAAATAATGTAAATAATGGGGCTAACATGGAAATTAATTAGGACTCCCTCTCCTAATTGTTTCCAAATGTATTCCCTTAAAGAGTTTAATTAATATGCTTTATAATTAAGAGTAAATTAAAGAAAATTAATAATGAAATGAAATAAAATCAATTTAAGTAACTCAAGTGCAACCCATTAATCTCTTTATGTGTTTAATAACCTAAAGTTATTATGGAAATTATAGTTTTTCTATTGGTGTGGGGAAATCATAAGAGGATTTATCTTAAATATTTTCCTTCTTTAATTTAATTAACTCTTAAGCATAAGCCTAAGTGCATTACATCCCTAGGTGCATTACAAATTTTATTTTTCCAAAGCATATCATTGAAGACTCAGGTTTAGTGATTAATTAAATTAAAGAAGTTTGGGAAGGGTGATCAATTTGATATAAGTAATAGATTGAACTTAATTAATCCATAAAATAATTAAATTTTCTTCCTTTAACATCTTAAATAACCAACAAGGGATAGAGTGAATTATAAGCGTTGTTCCTCCTCTTTAGGTTTTCAACAACTTGAATGTTAAAATTAAGCATTAAAGAAACCTTGATTAGATTTAAGGGATGTTTATCTAACTTGATGGTCCTTAAGTTCTAATGATCAATTACTTCCTTTCAAATTATCATAATTGTGCTTGCCATGTGCTTCATGTATTCATGTTTTAAAACAAAAATAATATAATTGCACTTAAATTGCGTGAGTTAGACAAATGCTATCATATGGTGTGGCTATTATCATTAGTAAATCTCAAACTATTTTGAAACTATATGTAAATTATGAATCTTAAATCAAAGCTTATTATAAATAATTAATTATGGGAAAATGAAATGTTCATTTACTTGTAATCAAAAGATGGCAATTGATGGTTTTATTACTATATTCATACTTATGTATTCATGTTATTGAATTGGGAGTATATAGTCTGGACATCCTAAGAATATGAGATTTTAAGTAGCCCAAGGAGGTCTTACATAATCTCACTTCCATGGTTTAACAATGGCACGTACTTAATTTCATTTATGTTTGTGCATACATTAGAACATAAAGTAAAACCCTTTTCTTTTTACCATTAAGCTTTACATAAGTAAAAGATGTTCATACACAACCTTTTCTTAATTTTTTTATATGCTATGTACATGCTTATGTGTATTTGAATTAGTAAGTATATAGTCTGGACAGCCTGGGAACACGAGGCTTTAAGTAGCCCCAAGGAGGTCTTAGATAATTTCACTTCCTTGGTTTAACAATGGTGCATACATGCTTAAATTCCTTATAAATGTTTGTGTATGCTTAAATATGAGATGAATTTCCTTTTTCATATCAAAATCATGCATCATTATAGATTAAATGTTCAAAAATATGAGTACATTGTATGTATATGTATACTAAACCAAATATTAAAGAAATTAAAAAGGAAAAAAATATGGATGCTATTGATAATAAAAGGAAGTAGTGGAGTATTATTCATGTGTTTCCTTTTATGTTTGGATAAGATTGATTAAAGCTAATCCAAATTTATGCTAAAATAAAATTCATGAATGGTCCATTAAGAAAGTTAAGGAAATAATGATCTACCTTTAGAAATCAACATTAGGTTAGGGATGAAAGAGTTAAGTCTCTTCCTTCTCTTCACAATGATTAAAACTTAAGTAAGAAATGAACAAAACAAAAAATTGCATAAGTTAAAACTCAATCTACTTACTAAAAGACCTAAAGTGAAACCACCCTTAATAGATGATTTAAACAACTCTAAACTTTAAAAAATCCTAATTCTAAAGCTCAATCAGGACATACCACACTAAGCGTTAGCACACACCTTAGAATACTAAGTCACCAATCTTAATATTAGAATAAGCTAGTATATATTGTGGTGATATGTTTTATTTTATGATAAAATATTTTATACTATATGTTAGGATTGTTTGTGCATTGATTAGATGGTAGATCGTTGTTAGCCTAATGATATTTTATGCAAGAGATTGTGCTTGAGGGATTGCAATAATAATAAATGAATATAAAAAAAACTTTTTCTTATAGGTGTTGCTTAAGTCCCAAAGCATAATCCAATTAGAACAAGAGGGTGCTAAGTCCAAATGTGTGAAATATAACTACTTGGTTTGTATATTTATTTTGGCTAACATCTATTTTGCAGTTGTAGTTATATTCTATTATTTTATAAAAGTGTAATTTTGTAATAGGATTGAGATTAGTGCTATGGGGTTTAGGATGAGAAATGGCTAGAAGGCAAGGACACTGGAGGCCCTGTGAAGCCTAGAGCAAGCTAATCCAAAGGAGGAAAGAAGAACAAGGATTGAAGGACCCCATAACATTTATTTCATTTATTATAATTCAGCTTGTATAAGGGTAGAGCTCGGCTTCCCAACTCTTTTTCTTTTCTGGGGTGTACGTAAGTACCTGGCCGCACCAACCTTTTATTATTTTATGTTTAGATTGTGTAATTGAAATGTCATACTTTTCATAGGTTTCTTAAGTATGTATGTTTGATGTGTCGCTTAGATGTGGTAGGCTATTTAGAATAAAATTAAATTTTTTATTCTAACCAAATAACTTTTAACTAAATTCTAATGCAACTCACAACCTCACTCTAAAGCCTAACTATATAAACAAGATAATAAAAGATTTGGAAAACCCTTAGCTAAATAGTTGTATGCTATAACAACATGAATGCCAAATTTTTTCACTCTTTAAAATAGAGGATCTCACTCTTCCATGAAAAGGGATGAGCTTAACCTTTGAAAACAGTCCCTTATAATGGAGAACACCTTTTCTAGGTGATTTATCCAAAAATTGAACTTCCTCATGCATGTAGGAAAAACTATCCTAAGCCATAGTCCAAAATAAATGTGTCAAAATGATCCAAAAACATGTAAATTTTTAAAATTAATCTAAGCCATGTTAGCATACCAAATATTATTTAGTCTCTTAGGGACTGAGTTTTGGATTCTAACTTTCTTCTTAATTAAATAATAGCCTAACTATCTTGCATCTATATAAGACTAGCCTACATGATTTTAAAGCATAGGAGGTGTTAGCTAGTATCCACTCTAGGTGGTTGTAACTCCGAAAGAGTCAGGATGTGTTCACTTTTTTTTATGGAGGTGAACAACTATATCTTATTCTCCTCGATTAGACTTAGGTCATGCTTCTAGCTTGTTCTAAACCATTTTAAACTTAGGTTCTGAGATAGCTTATTTCTCTTTTACTGCAAGTATAAGCCTTCACTTCTTAAGCATTTCTACAATCCTGTGTTGTTGGAATGTAAGTCCTAGCACTTTAATAAAATTTTAACATAAAAATAAATAAATTCTCCTCCTCAAAAATATAAAGCCTCAGTATAAGGTAAATTGAAGCACTCACTAGACTTTCTAGTATCATATGTGCTTCCTACTTATTCTCCTTTAGAATCAGTGAAGAAGTCTTTCTATTTAAACAATCTCATTTGATTTCCAATAATAATCAATCCTTTGATAGTCTAGCCTTGAAATCTTTAGAGACATTTATTGACTATGTTAATCAAGAGTGTTCTTAGGAAACTTCCATTTCCTATGATGTAATTAACTATGGGGACTTGTCTCCATGGGGAACTAAAGAACCTAGCTTAAAATAAACTTTTCTTTACTTTATCTATGTAAAGTGGGAGAATGATCTCTGGTATATACGAAGACCCATCTGCCATAGGAGTTTTTATTAAGTGATTAAGTCCATTGTAGAGTGATGTTTCTACCTCTCAAGATAGTAAATCATATCTCAATGTCACATTCAATTACTTCAATAAGTACCACCTAAGATTTGTGTGGTGTCCATACGCCTCCAAATTAAAACACCACATTCTTCCTCTCCACCATTGAGGCAAGAAGTCGAGTAGGAAAGCTCAGCCTCACATCAACTAGCAAGGTGGATGGAGTATGGTCCTTGGGACAACCATATCACCAAGGGGGATGAATTCTCTCAAGATGTTGATTTTGGTATTTGGTAGGAACTTCAAATGGTGGGACATGAATTGGTGTTGGTGGTCAGTGAGTGGAGCGGTGTGGTTGTGATGACACGAGCTGCCTCTCCATCGAAGCTCTCCTTATACTGCTAGAACAAGTAAGGACTGTTTGGTATAAATGATCAGCTCAATGAGCTCGTTGATCAAGGTGGTCAATCAATGCTAAGGTCATCAATTATTTGGGGAACCTTCTTTCAAATCAGGGTTGTGGATAGATCTCCATGTGCTCTCCCAACTCACCTTAGCATGGACCTAAGGCTAGCATAGGGAATTGTCCTATCCCTATCCGATGTCTCATACTTAGTAGGGCATGGGGGTGATGCAGCTATCTTTCTGACATCCTCCTCTCCCTCTACAGCAAAGAGGGGATAAAACCTGCTACCACCAAGTAGAGGAGAGGTCTCATGAATGGATCCCTCTTCAGCTACATGGGAGGCTTTCTCAACTGCCTAGCCTATGCACTCATAATACCTCTTGATCTTTCTATTATTATTACGATATTCAGTTTTTATGAAAGACATATGATAGGAGCTAGTACCAACCTCGAAGGTGAGGGAAATAACCTCAGATGTTAAGACTGACTTCCTTAAAGACTTGGGTTGTGGCAAAGACAATACTAGTCCTAACAGAGACTGTGGCATGCACAACTGGCGCTCGTGGCACGGGAACCTCTAAGGCCTTTCTCTTCAATGATGGGAACTCAGTATCTGACTGAAGATCAAACTACAGGAGTGGTTTCTTGTCGGCCACCTCCTCCCTACTCACTGTACTGAGGGAAAGACCATCACAAGTAATCTTGAAATGATTGAATCCAAGGCCAAACATGATGACTGGGAATGGTGAGTATCGCCTTATCCATGGCCAAATCCACACTAAAGGCGAAGGATAAGATAAGCTTTCCATAAGACATGGAGACTGATTGCTTGACTGGAAGAAGGACTAGGGCTTTCTTTTTGCTACTAGAGAAGAAAGGCAGGATTAGACTTTAATTGTTGGAATTTTTATCTTGACTTTGAATTGAAACCCTCATCTAACAAATTTGGTTATGTTATATGTTTTTTTTATTTATAATTTTGAGGGGTGGGGGTGGGGATATGTTTGGTTTAACTTGAGCTTCACTAAGACTGAACCCAAATGGGTTTTGAGATGAGGGATGAACCATACTTTGCAAGCTTATGGAAAGAAGTTCTTAAATTGTTTTTTTAGTTGAGTTTATTTAATTTATTTGAGTAACTTCTTTGGTTGATTTTTTTATTTATTGGAGGTCCAATATGGGTTTTAGAACTTACCAGAGTGAGGTTCTAAAACCTAAAGGATGTTGGCCACACTCTCTTAAGGATAAAATAGGTGAGGTGCCCAATAGAAAGAATTATAGTCTTGGACTTACATAAAAACATAAGTCCACTATCAACGCTTAGAGTCAATGATTGACTACTAAAGATGGAGAGAGGAACACAACCTAGTAGAGTTGCCAGAAAATCAATGGTATTTTAATTTGAGTCGTAAGGACACCACACATAACTTATGGAGCATTTATTGAAGTGGTCGAGTATGATATATAAGGTATGATGTACTATCTTGAAAGATAGAAACATCAAACTATAATAGACTTAATCACCTAATAAGGGCTTCTAAGGTAGATAGTCTACATATATACCAGAGATCTTTCCCCTACTTTACATGGATAAGTAAAGTATGATTTATTTTATATCAAGTTTCTTAGTTCCCAATGGAGGCAAGCCCCATAATTAATTAAATCCTAAGAAATAAAAGTTTCCTAAGAACACAATCGATTAAAGCACTCAATAAATATCTCCAAAGATTTCAAGGTTAGATTATCAAAGAATTAGTTATTAGAAGTCAAATGGGAAGAGATCAAATATAAAGACTTATTTATGAATTCCACACAAAGATAAGTAGCGTCTAAGATACTTGGAAGCCTAATGAATGCTCCAATTTACCCTATGATGAGGCTTTATATTTTTGAAGGGGAAAATTTTTTTTGTTTAAGTTGAAATTTTATTAGAGTGCTAGGACATATAACTCAACAACATAAGATTGTAGAGATGCCTGAGAAGTCAGGACTTATACTCGTAGCAAAAGAGAAATAAGCTACCTCATAATCTAAGTCGAAAATGCTTTAGCATAGGCTATAAGAATGACCTAAGTCTAATCCAGGAGAATGGGATATAATGGTTCACCTCCATGAGAGATAATGAACACATCTCAACTCTTCTAGAATTACAATCACCCAACTAACACCTCCTATGCTTTAAAACCATATAGGTAAGTCTTATGTAGATGCAAGATAGTTAGGTTATTATTTAATTACGAAAGGAAGCCAGAATCCTAAAATCACTCCCTAAGAGACTAGATAATGTTTGGTATGCAAACATGACTTTGGCTAATGACTAGATAAGTTTTTCGATCATTCTGACACATTAATTAGGACTAAGGTATGGGATAATTATACCTAAATGCATGATGAAATTGAGTTGTGGGCTAAATCTACAAGAAGTGGTGTTCTCCACTATAAGGGACTACTCTTAAATGCCAAACTTGTCCCCTATCATGCAAGAGTAGAGATCCTTTATATTCAAAAATGAAATAATTTGACATGCATGTTATTATAGCATACAACCATTTAGCTAAAGGATTTGTAAATCTTTTATTATCTTATTTATATACCTAGGCATTAGAGTGAGGTTGTGAGTTGCATTAAAATTTAGTTATGAGTTACTTAGTATGGGTAGAAAATTAAATTTTATCTTTAAGAGCCTACTACATCTTGGCCATACATCAAACATAGACACTTCAAGAAACCTATGAAAATCAGGGCATTTCTATTGCACAATTTAAACATAATAATCAAACATTTTTATTTCACAAAATAATAAAAGCTTGGTGTGACTAGGTACCATCGTACACCCCGAAAAAGAAAATGAGTTGTGTATCGAGCTCTACCCTTATACAACCTGGATTATAATTAAACTTTATAAATGAAATAAATACTATGGGGGGTGTTCAATCCTTGTTCTTCTTTCCTTCTTTGGATTAGCTTGCTATAAGCTTCATAGAGCCTCCAAGGTCTTTTCTTTCTAGGAACTACTCATCCTAAACCCAATAGCACTAATCCTGATCCTATTACAAAAATTATATCTTTATTAAAAATAAAATCTAACTACACCTGCAAAATAGATGTTAGCTATAATAAACACACAAACCAAGTAGTTATATTTCACATATTTAGACTTAGCACCCTACACTTGAATAACCAAGCCCACCTATCCTAATTGGATTATGCTTAGGGACATAAACAACATCTGTAAGCAAAAGCATTTATATTCATTTATTATTATAGTGGCCCCTCAAGCACATTCCCCTACATAAAATATTATTAGGCTAATAACGTCCTAACATCTAGTATACACACAAACAGTTCAAACATCAAGTACATAATATTACATCAAAAAATAAAATATGTCACCACAACATACACTAGCCTAACCTAATACTAAGATAAGTAACATAGTATTCTAATGTGTGTGCTAAAGCTTAGGGTGGTATCTCTTGATTGAGCTTTAAAATTATAATTTTTTAAGATTTAGGATTATTTAAATTACTTATTAAAGGTTATTTCACTTTAAGTCTTTTAGTTGATTGATTGAGTTTTAACTTATACATTTTGTTCTAATTTGTTCACTTATCACTTAAGATCTAATTATTATGAAGAGAAGAAAGAGACTTGACTCCTTCATCCCTAACCTAAGTTGATTTCTAAAAATAGATTACCATTGTTTTAACCTAATATCAACAACATCCACATTCTTTTCCATTTTTAGTTTCTTCTATGCTTGATTTAGTATATATATATATATATATATATATATATATATATATATGCATATACATATAATGTACTCATATTTTTGCTAATTTAATGAATGTTGATGCATGGATTTCATAGAAAAAAAAGATTTCATCACACATTTAAGCATATGCAAACATGTATAATGATTTTAAACTAGTGCATGCCTTTGTTAAACTAGGGAAGTGAGTTTATCTAAGACCTCATTTGGGCTAGTTAAAGCCTTGTGGACCCAGGATGTTTAGATTATATACTTGCCAATTCAAATATATATAAGCATATACATAAACATAGAAATAAAATCATAAAAAGGTTATGTATGAATTTCTTTTACTTATGTAATGCTTAATGGCAAAAAGAAAAGGGTTTTACCTTATTTTCTAATGTATGCACACACATAAGTGAAATTAAGCAAGTATGTGCCAAATGTTAAACTAACGAAGTCAGATTATCTAAGACCTCCTTGAGGCTACTTAAAGCCTCATATTCCCAGGATGTCCAGACTATATACTTGTCAATTCAAATACATGAATACATAAGTATGAACATATGAGTAGAACCATCAATTGCCATCTTTTGAATAAGTAAATGAACCATTCATTTTCACATACTTAACTATTTATAATATGAATTGATTTAAGCTTCACATTATTTAATACATAACTAACATATAAATTAAAAATATTTTAATATTTACTAATGATAATAGCCACACTATATGATAACATTTGTCCAACTCATTCAATTTAAATGCAATCATATTCTTTTGACTTTAAAACATGAATACATGAAGCACATGGCATTCCCATTTATGATGATTGAAAGGAAGTAACTAAATACCACCACACAACATATTTTATTTTATTAGAACCTATGGACAATCAAGTTAATTAAGCATCCCTTAAGTGTAATCAAAGTTTCATTAATATTTGACTTTGATATTCAAGTTGTTGGAACATAAAGAGGAGAAAGCAATACTTAGAATTCGCACCATCCCATGTTGGTTATTTAATATGTTAGAAAATTATATATATTATGGATTAATTAAGTTCAATCTATCAATTATATAAATTTGATCACCCTTCCCAAGCTTCTTTAATTTAATTAATCACCAAAACATGAGCCTTCAATGGTATGCTCTGGAAAAATAAAATTTGTAAAGCACCTAAGGAGATCTAATGCAATTAAGATTATGCTTAAGAATTAATTAAGTTAAAGAAAGAAATGACTTAAGATAAATACTCTTATAATTTTCCCACACTAATAAAAAAATTATAATTTCTTTAATAAATTTATATTATTAACTACATAACAGGATTAATGGGTTGCACTTGAGTTACTAAAATTTATTTCATTCATATTTCATTATTAATTTTCTTTAATTTACCCTTAATTATTAAACATATTAATTAAATCCTTTAAGAGAACACATTTGGAAATCATTAGGAGAAGGGGTTTTAATGAACTCACATGTTATCCCTTCTATTTATATTAATTAATTAACATTAATTGCTTAATTTTACTATTCATTAATTTTAATAGTTATTAAATCATTTAAAGAGGGTAATTAAAATTGAAATTTTGGAATTTCTCAAACCACATGGCAAATAATTCCAAGAGGAACATGAGAGGCAGAGGGCATCCCATGGAATCAACATGCCAAGTTTAAAATTAATTAGCCATGTAATTTGGCCTTAATTAAAATAATTAGCCAAAGCTTCAAACTATAATTAAGCACTATTTATTAAATATTAATTAGAAATTTTATTTTTTTTCTTAAATTATCCTCTATCTAAGCTTTCTAAAAAGGGTTTAATTATATCTTTTGGATTTTTCTATATTTGGTTATGATTTATTTTAAAGTTCTAACTATTTTATTACATTTTAAAACCAATTTTAAACCATCGTCACCATGTGGACAATGATGCAGCAGTGCTTTCCACGTGGCATTGTGATATTGGTTATTTAAAATGTTCAATGCGGTCGTTGGCTCAATGAAGGTAGATGAGGTTTTGTCTCGGCCCTTCGATCTCAGATCTGATAATAGAGATTAATTTTGTGATTACACAAGGATTAAATCAAAATTTCTAGCATGATTAATCACAACCATCCATTCTAATCGCATGAAAAAGATGGTCAGTAATTCGTCATCCAATGAGTGCTGGAAGACAGACAAGATCTACCTTTAGCCTCTCCATCCAAGCTCACTAGAGCTCATTTGATGGTGAAATCAAATCCAAAATCATTAGGGAAAAGATCTAAGGAGATCTTATAGTGGTAATCGCATAAAATCACATTTCATTTTGAAAAATACCAACACCTAATGGCCAAATCTACAGTTGCTAGATTTTTACCTCGCCGAAGCTAAAAGTCAGTGGACCATCGATAGAGGTAGCTTTGTTTTGAAGAGACAAAGCCCTATTGAGAAGATCTTGAGCTACCTCCTTGGCTATCAGTCTGTAGACCAAGCGCTACCACAGAAGTCATCGGAGTTGGTCTAGGGATGCTTTCTGATGGTCAAATTGATTCATTTTTGTTTACTTGAGTGTGGCTAAGGTGTGCGGAAAGTTAATTTGGTTTTGGAGGAGATTTGGTGAGGTTGGATGGATGGTGCTCTTGGGTGTAGGTGGTGCTTAGTCTCATCGGTGATGGGATACACGGGGAGCTCAAGGAAGGCTTGAGGATTGCTTGAATTTCTCTAGAAGAGGTGTATAGTGAGTTTGAATCCATGGGGAGAAGTATACTCTCCACCCCAACTAAATAAGTGTTGAGATTGGCACAGCCTTTGGCAATCGTCAGGCCATAGTAAATGGCCTGAGGTGGAAGGGACTATTAAGGTGGATGTGTGTGAGAGGTCAAGGGAGTGTAATGGGCTATCATGGAGTGTGCACTCCTCCTTAGGTGGACCAATACTTTTCCATGGCTGAACTTACCCTCTATTGGCTAAAGGCTAAACCCAACAGCCTTAGATAGGTTGGGCTAGTGGTCCTCTATCCAAAAAGGGTCAAATATGGCTACCAAAGAGTTGGGAGGTGGAGAACCCTTCTAAATATAGATTTTTTTTTCCATTTGGAAGGCTTGGTTCAATGGGTTTGACCCAACCTAGGTTCACCATGGGTTGGACTGACTTGGGCAAGCCCATGGTGACCTAAGGATGAGTCATGCTAAGTTTTGTTGGGTTTTGTTCAATTTGATTCATGTAGGTCAAATGTACTCAATTGAGCTAAATTCACCAAATTAGGTCAAAGTGGGAGTTTCGTTAAGTTTAATTGGTCATTTAAAATGAGTTGGTGCAATTAGTTTGGTTCAATTTGGGTTAGATTTGGATTTGGTTAATATGGTTCAATTTAGGTCAAATGGGTCATGTTGACCAATTTGACCAAATTAGCCAAATTTGCTTGAGCATGGGTTAAGTCCATTTTCAATTGGTCATTAGTGATTGATTGGAAGAGTTGATTTGAATTGATTTGGATTAGGGTGTGATTTGGGTCAATTTTACCTTTTAGATCAAATTAGGCTAAGTAGGTCAATTGGGTTGGGTTGACTAAATTGGGTCTAATTAAAGGTTGGATCATGTCCAACATTTAATTGTTGATTGATTAAAAGCAGTGGGTTCAATCAAATTTATTTTGGATTTGATTTGGCCCAAATTGGCCCTTTAGGTCAAATTGGGTCAACTTTCAAGAGATCAAATTGGCTTAGTTTGGTCAAATTGATTATAGTGGGGTGTTCAATAGTGACCTATAATCATCAATGAAGAGATTGGATAGCTTGGTTTGATCTAATGGAAATTCGATTGAAGTTTGGTCTAATTAGGATTTTTAGGTCACTTTGGGTTAAGTGGTTTAGTCAAGTCAATTTGGACTAATTGAGGCTATGGATGGTTGGAATATATTCAATGATGAATTTGAAGTTGATTGGTGTCTTTGATTGTAATTGATTTGATTTTGATTGGGTTTTGGCTCATTTGAATCTTTTAGGTCAAATGAGCTAACTTGGGCTAACTAAGTCTAACTGATTTAATAGGCTTGATTGTAAGTGTTGGAATAGTTTGAAATGATCCATTGGATAATTAGAACGATTGAGAGAATTAAATGGAGTTTGGTTTGCTTGGGTTGGTTTGAATGGAGTTATAGGATTAAAGTGGGTTAACTTGGGTTAAGAAGCCAAATTTGCTTAGAGCTTGGATTGGAAACCAAATTCAATTAAGATCAATTAATTGGCTTGGGGTTGAGGTTTTAATCATTTTGTTTTGGATTAAATTAATTTATGGGCATGAGTGTCGATTTAGGCCTTTGGGTAGGTGAAGCCAACTTGTCTTAAGGTAAGCTCTAGACATAGGGTCTTATCCTACAAGTCTCTAAGCTTGAGTTTAGTGTCCCCTTAACTACTAGAAGTGTCCTAGCACTAAGGAAACCTAAGTGTCTAAAAGAATCCTATCCTTGGGATGGGAGTGACCAATCCTCACTCTAAAAGTGAGGTGAATACTATGACAATGCCTTTTTCACTTTCTATTCCACTAGAGACTTCAAGTCAGTTTTGGGAGATACAACATCCATTATTTTATGCTCTTGGTGTTGCTCTCCTAAATTAAACTTCTTCTCATCGATGAGATGGGACTTTTTTGGTTGTTCTAAAGAATGTGGTAGAGAAGAGGTAGGAATTAGACTTTAGAGTTCTTATATAGTAGCAATTATCTTCTCCATCTTTTTTTCCATCCTCAAAATTTGATCACCCTTCTTTTGTAATTGAAGGATCAACTACTAAGTGGATCAGGTATAGGAGCCTCTTTCATAATATCATTATTTCTTCTTGCTTTTTCTTAGATGCCCTCGTATCTATCATAAGAACATGGGCTATATGTTGCTTTGATTTGTCATCTAACAGGCCATCCTGATCTAAGTCAACGTGTTCATGAATCCTACTTAGTTTTTCTTTCTCTTCATCCTCTCTTATAATGGTTTTTATTTCTTCTTTTCTTAAATGAAGTGGAATACCATTATTATAAAAGATAGCTTCAGATTTTTCTTCTACATACATGGGTTTTATTTTAGATGTTAATCCTTCATGATTTCTTTGAATGGTGGGGACTTCCTCTATAACAAGAGTGGCTCCCAAACTAAGGTGTCTCTCATCTAAAATTTCTCTGTTATAGGAGAATAGAAAATGATATTATATCTCTCTATTATAGGAATAAGATGATGATGGCCTTTAGTTTTAGGCCTAGATAAAAGTGATGAAGGCCTCTCTCTAGTAGGCCAAATGACAGATGGTCTCTATAGCTATGACAGTAAGTGTGTCTTTGGCTCAGTGACCAATGGGATTTTCCTAACATAAACTCTCATGGTTTCTTTCCTAGGGATAATCCTATCACTCTTTGAGCTAGTCGACTCACCCTTATGCCAAGTTAGTGACCTTCCCAGGTGATATACTAGTCTGGTATACTAGGCCTGGGCCGATAAGATCCTCTTTTATTTAGGAAGACTACATTTCCCTTTCCTTTATTTTGTGTGGTCATTGGTTTTCCAAAGATCTCACTCTCTCTTTCAAGCTCTCTAGAGACTTGTCCCTTCATGACACTAAGTAATTTATCTTTAGTATAGAAAGAAGACCTAGAGGTTCTACTAAGGATTTATTATAATCTATCATAGGTCTCCTTATTCACTAGTCTAAACCTCTTTTAACTTTCATAAGTAAAGGGATGAGGTTGAGAACTTAGAATTCTAAATAGATCTTCTTGTCCCTAGATTACAAAAAGAGGATGAAATCACCTACCTTGTAGAAGAGGAGAGGTAACTGGAAGGGTCTACCCCTCCCTCACCCTAGCTTGCTCAATTTCTAACATCTCTTTTTATTTTCTTTCCTTAAGGGCCTACCTTCTAAGACTCCTACTTTTTTTCTCTTGGACATTATTGAAGGCCCAAAAGTGGAACCTATCTCAAAAGTTCTAGGAAAGAAAAGATATGGAATTTTTCATTAAATAATTTTGTTTTCTTCAACATAGGGCCTACTTGGACTTTCTTAGTGGCCTCTATAGCCACCACCTTGCCAATGGCAGGGGTACTACTGAGCATTCTAGAAAACTCCATAATATGCTTTTATCTTTAACATCCATATTACTAACAAGAGCGAGGGTCACTCCATTGGTAATGATGTTTAAGCCTTCAAAATTAGCTCCAAATTTGATAACAGAGCCATCAATAGTCTACTACTATCAACAAAAAAATTGGTCCAAGATGTTGAAGTAAAGATGAGCTGTCCAGCCATTTTTCTATTTTTCAAGCAAGAAAATTGTACAAGTTATAACATGCTTTAATTAACATAATGTAGTCAAAAATATTTTGACTCGATAAAAAACTTTAGCCATCTTTATTATGGTTAGAGTGTTTAAAAGAAATAAAAATGTAGGAATTATAGATCTTATATTTGACTTTAACAAATAAGGAAGTTCTACAATCCATTTAGTGGATGTTGGCTATGCTCTATCAAGGATGAATTGGACAGGCACTCAATAGAATGAAAGGCAATCTTGAGCCACGAAGAACACAAGTACATTGTCGATATATAGAAATAAAAGCTGATTTCTAAAGATGAAGAGAGAAACTAGTCCTCATCGGAGTCACCAAAAAATATCTCTTTGGAGAAGATTATGACACCACATAAATATTTAAAATAAATTATTTAAGAAATCAAATATGCCATTAAAGGATCAGCATATTATCTCAAAAAATAAACATGTTATCTATAAAGGACTTAATTACTTAATAAGGACTCCTAAAGCTAATGGATCTTCAATATTCTAGAGATTTTTCTTATGAACTACATAGAAAATTAAAATGGTTTATTTTATATTGGGTTCATTGTTCCCTATAAGAGCAAGCCCTTATAGTTAATTACATCCTAAGATGAAGGGAATTCCCCCTAAGTATACTCCTGATTAAAGTAATTGGCTTTTATTTTTATAGATTTTAAAACTTGTCTTAAAGGATAGTTAATTAAAAAATTCAACAAAGAATGCTTCAAAAAGTAGAGTTCTTTTATGTGGCTAACATGAATTAAGTAGCAAATGCTTTTTAATACTAAGATGCCCACTAAGCATTTCAAATATCTTATCATTAGGCTTTATAAATTTTTAATTTAAAATTATTGAGATTTTGAGTTGACAATTTATTAGAAACCTAAGGCACTTAGATTATAATAACATAAGACTATAGAAATGACAACGGTTGAAGACATATTCTAATAGAATGCTTTAGACCCTAATTCTATAAATTCTTCTAACATAAGTTAGAGGCACGACCTAGTTTAATTTCTAGGAATTATTGCCTCTCTTTCTCACTTAAGAAATTGAACTTATCCTTGACTCTATTGGACTTATTAACCACTTGGAAAGGTTGCCAGTTAACACCACCTAAATGATTTTTAAAACTAGGATTCTACTCTTATGTATGCAAGATTGTTGGGCTGTTGCATTTAGGAGGGAAGCTAAGAACCTATACTCACTCCCTAACCCTAAGATGATGTTTGACATGTTATTCTCTTAATTAATGCAAAAAATTTTATCCTTTATATATTTTGACTAATGACTCACTTTAAAGCCTAGGTATGTAATTTATGCCTACAATGAGATTGAATTAGAAAGCAGTTATGGGCCAAATTAAAATGAGAAGGCAAACTTTTATATGAAGGGTGGTTATCCTCAAAGTTCAGATGCCCTCTTATGTGCAATGGGTGAAGCGCTCAAATCTAGAGAAATGAACAATATACTCTCATGGTTCATGATAGCTAATTATTAATTCCTATAAAATAGATGTCAGGAGATACATATAGTACACAAGCAATTTATATTCCAAGCATATAAGCTTAACACTAGTGCTTGTCAAGCACACTATCCTATTGGGCTATGCTTAGGGACATAAGTAACACTTGTAAGCAAATATCATTTATTTTCATCTTAATTATAGTGGTCCCTTTAAGCATATCCCCTTGCAAAAAATAACATTAGCGTAAAAATAATGCATTAACATCTCAACTAGCGAGCAAATAATTCTTAGCCATCTGATCAACAATAGTATACCACAAAATAAAAAAGATATTATTTCACATCACAAATCATCAGCCTAACCTAGGTTTAAGGTTGATGACCTATTAATCTAGTGTGTGAAGAAAGGGTTTATGTGGTATGGCTGTATTACACCTTATTTTAATCTAGTGTGTTAAAGTTGAATTTAAGTTTTAAAGAATGATGAATAAAATAAATTTTACCTAAGCAGAATCTATTCCATTCATCATCCTAATCCTAGTAGAATGAAAATTTTATCTTAAGATAAAAATCCACTCCAAAGGCCAAACTAACATCCTAACTATCTTATTTAAACTCTTTTAAATTTATTTGAATGGTTTGTTTTAAGTTGGGTTTAATTTGATTAATGTTTAATCTTTCTTGTAAAGTTAACACATATATTATTCAATTAATTTTAAATGTTGTTAGGATTTAGAGATTTTTTTATTCTTTCATATCATTTGACTTGATTAATGTTTCTTAGTTTAATTTATGACCTTTAATTAAAATTTAAAATAGTTCTTTAAATTTTGGCTAAAAGTCTAATCATTTACCATGATTTAATTTAGTTTAATATTTATCTTAATTTGATCATTTAAATTTGGTTTCAAATGATTTTTGTACTCATATTTTATATTGGTTGATTTTTTATATTATTTAAAATAAATATAGTTTCATAGCTCATGTTTATATTCAATTTTATATCTCTTTGACTCGATTAAGATTGAAGATATAAAATGATTATTTAATTTTACATGTTTCAATTTAATTCATTCGATTTTTTATTTTACCTTACTTATTTCATTTAACTATTGTGAATGCTTATTAACTTCAACAATTTGACTTATTTGATTTAAGTTGATTTTTAATTTAAGCTTACTTATAAGTTTTTATTTCATTATTTAAGTAATCCATTACATTTAGATTTCATGACTTAGGATGTTCATTATATTTATCCGATTGTTCAAATTAGTTTTTGTGGGATATCTTATATTAAGGGTTCAGTATTTAACTAAATTTCTTAAGATGAAGTTCTGCATATCAATATCTAATTATTAATTAGAACCTAAAAAACTTAAAGAATGAACTATTTAGGTGCTAAACCTAATCTAGGCCATTCTTATTCTTGGGCCATTTAAGTTAAATGATTTAATTTAATCATTCATGTTTATTCATCATTAATTTTTTATTGATGTTAGGTAAGCCTAATTTTTTATTTACACATGAAATTTAAGATTAATTAGTTACAATTTTTTAGCTAAATGTTTATTTTATTTCAAGTTAATAATTTTTTACTTTAGGGTTTAATTAATTTCTTGCATTTAATTAATTCTATAAACCCTAAGTGAAGGATCAATTAGACTTTTCAACTTCAAACGACTAGAAAATTTTTCAAAAGTCCTCTGATGTTGTTTAACATGTTTTAAATTAATTCCATTAGTTTTCTTAATTTTTATAATTGTTATGATTTGTTATTTGATTTAAATTGACTTAGAATTTAAAATTTTTATAACTTCTAATAAAGAAATCATTTGATTTTAAAAGTTTTATGGTTATGGTTATTTGATTTTATGAAACTAGAATTAGGTTAGGATCTTGGAATATAGGTACTCATACAGGTAAATTAATGGAATTAATAGATATTATGGTTCACAGAAAGGTAAATATTTTATGTGTTCAAAAAACTAAATGGGTTGGGGAGAAGGCTAAGGAGATTGATAGTTTAGGTTTTAAACTTTGGTATTCAGGTAGAAGTCGAACTAGAAATGGTGTAGGTGTGATTATAGATAAAAGTTTGAAGGATAATGTTTTAAATATTAATAGATGTGGAGATAGAATTATAGCTTTAAAGATTATTATTGATACTAAGATTATCAATATTATAACTGTTTATGCTCCTCAAGTAGGTTTGGATGTAAGCTCAAAAGAAAATATTTGGAATGAATTAGCGGGATTAATACAATGATACCTCTTGAAGAAAAAGTATTTATTGGAGGAGATTTAAATGGACATTTTGGTAGAGTGATAAAAGGTTTTAAAAGTCTTGATGGTGGTTATAGATTTGGAGTGACTAGTGATGAAGGTAGGACTATATTAGATTTTGCCTTAGCTTATGATTTTGTATTTGCTAATACTTTATTAAAGAAAAGAGATAAATATATTATTACTTATAAAAATGGATCTAGTAAAACATAGATTGATTATTTTCTGATAAAAAATAGATCATTTAGATTGTAAAGATTGTAAGGTCATTCCAAGTGAAATTTTAAGTACCCAACTTCGATTGTTAGTTTTAGATTAAGATGAAAGAGTGCAAGAGGAAAAATGAATCAAATTATTGTCCTAGGATTAGATGGAGATACTTAAAGAACACAAATAAAAATATTTTTAAGTGCAAGCTACAAGAGCTTAGAATTTGGGATGTTCATAAGGAAGCTAACGTTATATGGGAAAAATTAGCAAGTGAAATTAAGCAAGTTGCTAAAAATATCCTTGGAGAATCAAATGGAAAAGCTTCTTTTAATAAAAATAGTTAGTGGTGGAGTCATAGTGTGTAAGAAAAGATAAGAAATATGAAGCAAGGTTATAAAACTTGGTTTATATGTAAAAACTCAGAGAATTGGGAAAGATATAAAGTGGCATGTAGAGATTCTAAGAAAGCAATATATGATGCAAAAAATTTAGCTTTTAGTGATTTATACAATAGATTAGATACCAAAGATGGTGAAAGATATATGAATAAGTTATCCAACCAAAGAGATAGGAGAAGTAAAGACCTAGTTCAAGTGAGGTGTATTAAGGATGAAAATAATAAAGTGCTTTTCTTAGAAAAGGATATTGAAAATAGGTGGATGAGATATTTTGATAAACTTTTCAATGAAGGATCTGAAAGTACGATTGATTTTAGCAACTTTAATACCCTAAATAAAAATAGAGAATTTATTTTTATCATCGTATTAGTAAACCTGAAGTTAGATAAGCTTTAAAGAAAATGAAATGTGGAAAAGCAGTAGGACCTGATGATATTCCAATAGAAGTGTGGAAATGTTTAGGAGATCAAGGAATTTCTTGGCTTACTAATCTTTTTAATGTTATTTTAAAGACTAAAAAGATGTCAGATGAGTGGAGGAAGAGTTTGTTGGTTCCTATATTTAAGAATAATGGTGATGCACAAGAGTGTGCAAATTATAAAGGAATTAAGTTATTGTATCATACATTAAAATGTGAGAGAGTAATTGAGAATAGGTTATGATGTCATACAAAAGTTTCTCATTAGTTTTATCTATGGATGCTATATATTTGTAAGGATATACATGATAATATGATTTATTGAGAAAGCTTATGATAAAGTTTTAAGAGATGTTCTTTGGAGAGTTCTAGAACAGAAAGGAGTTAATATTGGTAATATTCATGTCATTAAGGATATGTATACTAGAGCTGTTACTTGTGTCCAAACACAAGGAGGATTGACAAAATATTTTCCTACTTCAGTTGGATTACATCAAGGATCAGCTTTAAGCCCTTATCTTTTTTCTTTAGTTATGGACGTCCTTACTAGGCATTTACAGGAAGATGTACCTTGGTGTATGCTTTTTGCTGATGATATTCTTCTTGTTGATAAGACTAGAGAGGGAGTCCAAGAGAAACTTGAATTATGGAGGTCAACATTAGAGTCTAAAGGGTTTTCATTTAAGTAGATCGAAAACTGAATATATGGAGTGTAATTTTAGTTGTATAAATTCTAGTGGTAGTGTTGTGATATTAGGTGAACAAGTCATTAATAAGAGTGGCGATTGATATTTAGGCTCTATTGTTCAAAATGATGGTGAAATAAATGGAGATGTTATTAGTAGAATTCAAGTTGGATGGTTGAAGTGGAGGAATGCCTCTGGCCTATTGTGTGATAGAAAAGTTCCACTTAAACTTAAGGGAAAATTTTATAAGATGGTGGTAAGATCTGTAATGACTTATGGTGTAGAATGCTAGCCAATAAAAGAGAAGCATAAGACTAAGTTAAGTGTTACAGAGATGAGGATGCTCAGGTGGATGAGTGGCTTTACTCTTAGAGATAAAATGTGAAATGAGTATGTTCAGGAAAAATTTGGAGTAGCTCCAATGGCAGAAAAGATTAGAGAGAGTCGCCTTAGATGGTTTGTCCACATAAGGCGTTGACCGTCCGATGACTCGATTAGGAGAGTAGATGCATTAGATTTGCCTTATGTTAAGAAAGGTAGAGGTAGACTTAAAAAGACTTGGTTAAAATGTATAAAAAAATGACCTTGGTATACTTGAATTAAATGAGAATTTGACACACAATATGACACAATGGAGATGAAGGATTCATGTAGTCGACCCCATTTAGAGGGATAAAGGCTTATTATTGTTGTTGTTGTTGTGGGGTTCCTTAATTTCATCTTAATTAGATATTTATTTTTGGACTAATTAAAATTATAGTGATTTTAATAATATTCAAATTTAGCCTTAATTATTAGGAATTCTTTAGTGGTTTTAATTTTTCTTAATTCCTCTCTAGAAGGTGAATCCATAGAGGGTTTATTTGGAATTTTGATTCTTAGTTAATTTACTATGATTTCTTAAGGATATGGTCAATTAAATGAATTAATTAATTTACTTAATTACCTAATTAGATCATTTTGAAGATTAATGTGTTTCAATGAGATTTAATATTTTTCTTGGGTTTATTAATGTGTATTATGATGTTTTAAGGTGATTCCATAGTCTTCCTAAATTTTCTTAATTTTTTATTAATTTATTTCATTAAATTAAGGGTTGGAAATTAAAATTTTTGTATCTTTTAATTTAATCATCAATAAATCCCCAACTTTAATCTAGCATGTGTTTTAACCTCAATTTCAATTTCTTAAAGTTTTAATTTGAATAGATTAATATTTTAGGTTTAATTTAAGTTTGACTATTTTCAATTAAACTCAATTTAATCCATAAATACCCAAGAAAATTTGTAGATTTTGAGTTTAATAGATTCATCTCACTAAGATGAATCCATATAACACTTATTTGTATTTTTACGGTTGAGTATTTTACTTTTATTAATTTTGAAGTTTCTCATATTTTTTTACATTTTTAGATCCCAAAATAGAATTTTCTTTTTTAAAACAGTGAGCGCTTGACATGGCATTTCTTTACACATGGCGGCACTTGATTAGGCCACATGGGATCCATGTGAATCTAGCATTAATTTGGTGGCAAGGATGCGGTTTCTTCTGAACCGTATGATCAATGATCAGGCGGCTTCGGATCAAGCAGTGATTTCCTTAAGGAATTTAATCAATTAGTTTGACTAAATCATAGCCATTCATTCCAAATAAAATGAATGAATAACTATGATTCTGTTGCACTGACCGAGTATTATTGGATTTTTGCAGCTAATCCTTGGTGATCCACATAATGAAATCACAAGATTTCAATTGTAAAATGATCAATGCATGATTTCAAAGAGATCTATAAAGTTTGATCGATCCTAAAACTAGTTTCATTTCACAAACGACCTACATAAAATTAAAAAGAGGTTTTCTTTGGCCATACCTCATGGACGTGGGGAGTCGATGGTGGTTTGGGTTTCAAAAACATTTTAGGGAGTTGGATGAAGCTTTTAGAGATGAAATCATGCTTTGCCTCTTTTTAGATCTAGATAGAGATGAACACTCACTGCTGCTCACTGGAGTTTGTTGTTAGGAATGATCGAAGGAGCTTACGAGGAGGGAAATACACTATAAAATATGTGAAGCTTGTACGCTATATAGATGAACCTAACTCCTAATCAAGACATGGAGTAGAATACACTATAAAAGAAGATGTACAACCATTTTAATTTATGATGTCGAACACTACAAAGGTGCCTCTTAGTATTTTCCAAAAAGGAATATGCTTATCTCCATAAAATCTAGGATTAGTAAGGCATCAAAGAAAAAAAGAGGATAAAAAAATAATTGAAAAGGAAAATAAAAGGAAAATAAAAAATGAAATGAAAAAGAAAAAAATGAGCCTCCTATAATTCATATTGATTTGGAATATAGTTCTAATGAAGACTCAAATCAAAAAGATGCCTTAATAAAGTTTGAGATTTCATTAAAATCCGATGATGATGAAGAGTAGATCCAAACTTCTACAAGTGAAGCTAAATTAACTACATATGAAAGATTAAAAAGGTATGCATATACTTTGACTCTAACTCCCTTATCTCGGTAGATGATTGCACATTTAGGAGTTAAACTTTAAGGAATAGAGGAAAGTCGATGGCTCTTGTTCCCACCAAGTTTGCTCTCTCCCTTTCTATGGTTCCACTATTCCATGGCTTTTAGAGCTACTGTTCCATTGTCACCTTCGGTATTGTTCCATTGCCACCTGTTTACTATTACATTACTGCTATTTTTACTATTCTTTTGCTGGTATGGATGGTCCTTGCCATATTAATGCAAAATGGATTCTAAAAATTTATGGAATGGTTTGGTCATTGGTAATTTGAATTATTTTAGCTAAATAGAGTTCAATTAAATTATTTCAAGTTAATTCAAATAAGCTTTGATTTAATAATCTTTTCTTTTTAATTAAATCCAATTTAAGGAATTAGTTTTGGTCGACAACATTAATTCTATTTGAATTATTTTAAATATTATTTATTAATTAAAAAGTATCTTAGTTAATCATCTTGGATTTAATTTTATTGAATGCATTGATTTTAGATCATCCTAATTATGGAAATAGTAATTGGCCAAAAATCCCATGGAATTTTTTTGTGTTTATTTTATTTAAATTAATTCATATTATTTATATTTTCAATCTTGCTCTAATTAATTCATTATATCTCATCATATCTTGCATCTAATTTAAACTGAATCCTTACTTGGAATTCATTTTGGTTGACCGCTCTATTTAGATTTCAAAATCTCTAAGCTATTACCAAGTTTGGGTAACTCTTATTTGTTAATTCTCATCATGATTTCATATATTTTTTTTTTCTTGGATGACCTAATTAGCATAGAGTTTCATTCAATTTTAGTTCTTATTTATGTTCTAATTTTTGAATATCAAAATACTACTTAAACTAGTCTTCCCTCCATGGCCAATTCTTTCTATATGGATTTTTAGATTGATTTAGCAACTAATTATCTCTCTCTCTCTCTCTCTCTCTCTCTCTCCTTGCCAAAAATTCCCTAATAGATTTCTCATGATTTGATTGAAGTTCTTCCATTCAAATTTTGAATACTCTCCTTTCTTGGATTTCTCTCTCATGCCTTTGGCCGATCCAATCTTCTTCTTCATTTCATTGGATTCAAAATTTAATTAGCTACTTAATCAAGCTTTCCTTCTCTTTCTCTCATGGCCAAAATTATTAGGGTTAGACTTCTTTATTATAATTTTGAGATTATGAAATCAAAACAATTTTCCTTCCAAAACAATTTTCCTTTATTTCATTTCTATTTAAAGTGACTTTGATTCTAGGTTAAAGCTTCTTAGCTATTTCTCAACTCTTGGCCAAGCCCTTGCTACATCATTTCCTTGAAGATCTTTGTGATTCAAGTGCTACAACTCCTTCATCATTCTTCATCATCCCTTGCCCGAAAGATTCTATTGAAGATTGCTTGGGAAAACTTGAAGATTGGTGGAAACAACCTTAGACAAAAGCTTAAGAGGTTCATATATTTTTCTATGGTGCTTAACTCCTCATCTTACTTTGTTTTTCTTCTTAGTTGATTCATATGATCATGGTATGCATGAAGGAAGATCAACTGTGATGAAGCTTTCTTCTTGGCTAATTTACATGAATTATTTGATTAATGATTTATGCTTAAAGTTCTCTTCATCTATTTTTTACTTTCATATACTTTTAAATTTAAGAATTTTGTGTTTTTATTTCAAATAGCATATAAGTGATTAGCAAGATTACATTCACAAATCTTTTTATCACTTGCATACAATATTGTTCTTATGAAAGAAATCTTAAGTGAACTTGTTTTACTTGGTTTTTCATATCAACTTGTTTATTGTATCACACAAGTTACAGACATCATTTATTTTGGCTTATCATTCTTATATTCAATTCAATATTTTGTGGTAATTTAATACATTATTTCAAGTTTCTTTAATATTAAACCATCATTTTTTTTAAAATAAGACAAGCTTCTTTTCCTGTTTGCATTAAACATTCCATACAAACTTTTAAAATTATATTTAATGTTGAATAAATAAGAAGAGAGCTCTCTCTTTTATCACTTGCCTTAATATTGTTATAGTTTGGTTCTGAGTGCAAAATATTTTTGAGTTAAGAGTTAAATATTTGTATCTCTTCTCTACTTTCTTCTTACTCTTTGTTGGGTTATACTTTCCTGTATAGAAAAGTACAGTGTTAGGTTGTACTTGCCCAAGTAGGAAAGTATGGTGTTGGGCTGTACTTGTCCATGTAGGAAAAGTATGGTGCTGGGTTGTACTTACCCATGAAAGAGAGTACAGGAGATTTATTGTAATCTCAACTTTGATTTAGACAATTTCTAGCTTGGGTTGCTAGGAGTGGACATAAGCCAATTTTTAGTGTTTGGTCAAACCATATAAAAAATTTTATGTTCTCTTTCTACTTTTTTTGTACTTTACTTTTTTTATTGTGGTTTGTTATCATTATGTTCTATAAAGTTTAATCATTTTTAATTAAGTTTTCTATAAAGCATTAAAATTATTTTTAATGTACAAATATTTGAAAATCCAATTCACCCCCCTCTTGGGTGCCAAAGCTTCAGAACAATTGGTACCAAAGCCTCAGCTCAATTTGTAGCTAAACATCCTTGAGTTAGATCACTATGGCATAAGTTTTTTCTAAGGGTACACTACCTGAAAGACAATCAACATATAGGCCACGTTTACTTGACAATGTTTCATTTGATTATTGGAAAAATTGTATTAACACTTTTATTTGTGGGCATGATTCTAGAATGTGGCATATGTTGGCTCATCAATACCGCACAACCACTATTGAAACTAATGGCTTGAAAGTTTATAAACCTTTTGATGAATTATTTTCTTATGAAAAATAATTAGATGAACTAAATTCTAAGGCTTATTATTTCTTATATTGCGCTTTACTTCTCAATGACTATATGAGAATCTCCATTCTTAATACAACAAAAAAAAATTGGATCAATTAATCCTTACTTATGAAGGTACTAATGAAGTTAAAGACGCCCATATAAATAGATTAGTACATGAATATGAATTATTTCGGATGTTATCAAATATAAGCATTTTTATATGTATACTCATTTCATGAAAATCATTAATAATTACATTCTCTTGGAAGAAATTATAAAAATCAAGATTTTGCTTATATAATTTTGAGATGTCTTCCAAGAGAATGGGATGTAAAAGTTACTACAATTAGTGAAGCAAAGGATTTTACTTCATATACACTTGATCAACTTCTTGGTTCTTTGATAGCTTATGAACATGTTATAGCACAAAGGGATCAAAATGACTCTTTCCAAAAAAAAAAAAAAATTAATTGCTTGCAGATGGAAGACACTTGTAAGGAGAATTCCTCATGTTCAAATATTAACAGTGATGAGATTGATATACTTTCAAAAAATTAGGAAATATTATCAGAAAGAAAAAGTAGAGGTATGGAAAATCTAAATTACATAAATTAATTACTAAAAAATTGAATGAAAGAGAAGGAATAATATGTTATTACTGTAAAAAGTAGGATATGTAAGAGGTAATTGCCCAGATTTAGCTGAAAAAGAAAAAAAAATTGAAAGTAAGAAATCTTAGAAAAATAAAAAGCATTAGTAGAAAAAGGAAAGAGCACTTTGGGCAAACTATGATTCAGAAGAATCCAGTGATGACACTATAGAAGAAGAAGCAAACTTATGTCTTATGGCAGATGTGGATACTACAAGCGAGGTATATGAAAAAAATCTTATATGATGAATTAGATGATGCTTTCAATGACTTAGCATATGAATATAAAAAAACTTTAAAAAATTTAATATTTTACAAATAGAAAAGAAAAACTTAGAATTTCATGTTTTATCTTTGGAAAAAGAATATAGTGAGTTGAAAGCTAAGAATGCTAGTTTAATGTACCAATTTGTACTTATAAAAAATCTTAAAATAGAAATTTTATTACTTCATGCAAAATTGAATACATGTAGTAGCTTACATTGACATGTTGTATTTATTAAAAACAAATCTTCAAGTGCATCAAAGTCATTTAAATATACACCTTATGCTAATATAAATATTTTTTTTATTTTTTTATTTTTTTTAAAAAAATCCATTAAAGATTAACTTGTGAGTGCATCATGTATGAGAAAAGAAGAGAAATTAAAGATCAATTACAATCTTTTAATATATGGTAAATCTATTAAATTTCCTTTGAGAGGTGCAAGTATTTGAGTTGAAGGCCTGTAAGATAAGATTGGTCTCTCAAGATGAGAACCCATCATTGCCAAGATATTTGATAGTTGATTGCCTTCTCTATGGATATGACCTATCCAAAATTAATAAATTTGGGATAGAAATATGATTCTTTTGAGGATGTAAGCAAGGTACCAAGGTCAATGATCATCTAATGTAATGTAATTGTAGAGATTCAGTGAGTCAGTTTCAATCCAAATATTATGGAGATGGAGGGATTTTACAAGTCTTAAGCCTATGAGGCATGCAATGGCTTTGGTATAAGGGGCATTATCTGCATAGCATGGAATGAAAATTTAAGAAAACTCTGACCCTTATGATCTCTAAAAACTCCACCAATACTAGCAGACATGGAATCAGATATAAAGCTGCCATCAATATTGATCTTGGTGCATCTAGCTTCTAGTTTAATCCACTGCACAAGGATGATGTTAGGTTGTCTTTTTTGAGGGGAGATAATGAGAAGATAAGAATTTTCCAACTTCAACAAATAGTTCTGAATGTAATGGATTATATTTTTCAGTCCAGACCTTTGATTGTCATGCTTGTCCAAGTTTCTTTCCATTCAAATGAATGATATAGCAATAAGGGGAAATAGCAAAGGCAAGGTCCTATTTGTGAGATTTGAATGTGCACCAAGCCATCAGATAATCATGTATGGATTCATCCTTTGGTCATAGTATGTGGTATGTAGAAACTAGCTCAACCCAAATCTATTTGCTTACTGAGCAAGAGATGAATAAATGATGGATATTTTTCTCATAAATTCCATAAAGATGGCAAATAAATGTGAGTTTAAGTCCTTTCAACTTCAAAATATCATTAGTAGGGAGTAAATAATGCCAATGTCTCTAGCATAGGAAGGATACAACATGTTTAATGGTTGGGCCCCAGAATGTTGGGTGTCTTTCAAAATTACTAATGGGGTAGTGTATAACATTGTAAAGGGTTTTGACCAAAGAAGAACCATTGCAACATTTTAGTATTGCTTTGTCAACCATTTGTGGAAGGATGGGGATGTTGCTGATTTCTTTTACAAGATCCTCTTATATTAGCTTTGGAATATTCCATTTATGATTTGTCTAATATCCTAAATATTAGTCTATTCAGGGTTAGATAGCCCAGTATAGCAATCAATCATGGAACCAGTGATCTCTAAGGAAACTAATGTGCCACCCAAATGCCAAAAGATCTGATTTTCAACAATCTCCTTATGTTTTAGCAAATTTTTCCACTGATAAGAGTCTGTGTTTTGAGAATGCTCCAAGGAGGGGTGAGTTTTCCTGTAGTATTTGCTAAGAAGAAACTAAGCCCAAAAAAGTCTTGTTGTCTAAATTTGATTCAAAGTTTTAGTTGATTAATCTTGATTGAATTAGCAATAGTTTTAAATCCCAAACCTCCTTCAGTTTTAGGCTTGCACACCTTCTTCCAGCTAACCCAGTGAATGGAATTATTATGTATACTCCATAACAATCTATTAATAATTCTTTCAATCTTTTGCTGAACTTGAAAAGGCATAACCATGGTTAGAGTTGATTATAAGGAAATAGAGCAAAGGATGCTTTAGCATAAAGTAATTCTTCCACTAGTTAATAGAAAGATATTCTACCATGAGTTAACTTTATTTTGGATAAATTAAATGATTGCATAAAAGTGATGGAATGTGTTCCTCCCTTTATAGACATTACCTTTAAGATATTTAAGGGGTAAATTGGGTTGAGTGAATCAAGTGTAATCCTTAATCCAATTATGATTAGTTTTATAGAATTTACCCATTATGAATTGGAACTTTACTTTATTGAACTCCAAACCAAAGATGGCTGCAAAAGATTTTAGTACATGCATGATTTATTTAATGGAGTTATTAGAGCCATAATATAAAAGTAGGAGATCATCTAGAAAAGCTAGATTGGAAATAGTCTCACCTTTGGAGTGGTAACTAAATGTCTTCTTAGAGGTATTGAGCTGCATCTAGCATTTTGGAAAGATAGTCAAAGGTTAGAATGAAAAGAGATGGGGATAAGGGGTTGCCTTGTTTAATTCATCTAGAAGCTTTAAAGAAACAATGCGCCTCCCCATTGATAAAGAGAGAGTAATGGTTGTTGGAAAGGAGTCAATTGACAATATAGCAAAAACCTTCATTAAAACCTCTAGCTTTCAAGCAGGCCATTATAAACTTCTTTTTTTATATCCAACTTGATAACCAAGTTCCCCCCCTCTACACTTCTTATCAAGGTCTTGGATAAGTTCTTAAGCCAAGAGAATGTTTTTAGCAATGGTTATCCCCTTAATGAAAGCAGTTTGGTTAAGAAGGTTAAGTTTAGGGAGGAATGGTTGTAATATATTAGCAATGACTTTGCTAATAATATTACTAATAATAAAAGATAGGCTGATGGGTCTGAAGTCCTCCCATATATACTTGTTATGTGATTTGGGTATGATTATTATTGTGGAGGTGTTGAAGAATTTATGAATATCCTTTTCCATGAACAAGGCTTAGATAACAGCTACCATATCTTCTTTAATCCATTGCCATGAATGCTGATAGAAGTGGGTTGTAAACCCATCAGGTCTAGCAGCTTTAGAGCCATTATTGGAAGCAAGGCACTCCCAAATTTTAGCCTCCTCAAGTAAGTAAGCTAGATTCAACTAGTTGACATTCAAGGTAGAAGTTTTGAGTAACTTCCCATTGAATAAATTCAGGTTTACACTTTGTTCTTGGAACAAAGTTTTGAAGTGCTTAATCTCATCTTCAATAATGCCTTCTTTGATATGAAGCCAACTATAATTACTTTTGATTTTGGTAATAGTTTTATATTCCCTCTTTTGCTTAATACAGGCATGGTAATATTTGGAGTTTCTGTCTCCTCTTTTAGGTTGGTCATAGTAGCATTTTAGGCTAAGAAGACTTCTTCCATGTCAATTAATTGGTTTAAGCTAATTTGGGCTTGTTTAAGTTCTTCTTTAGCCTGGATTGAATAATCTTAAATACACTTGCTCTCAAGAGATAGAACTTCATTCCCTTCTGTTTCAATTTGTTGGTGAATATCTCCAAATATATTCCAATTTCATGGTTTTAAAGCTTTTGTGAAAGTTCACCTATCAACATCGCAAGATGGTCATCATTAAGAAACATTTTCTTCTATTTCAATTTGTTGATGAATATCTCCAAATATATTCCAATTCCATGGTTTAAAAGCTTTTGTGAAAATTCACCTATCAACATCGCAAGATGGTCATCATTAAGAAACATTTTGATGAAATTAAGCTTCTTGCTGATTGGAACGTTGGCCTTTTTAATGGTAGTCATATTGCAATTTGGTTGAATAGGGAGGATGACTATGCTAGGCTATTTTCCAAAAAACTTTATCACATAGATAGCATTCCCATGAAGATACTCAAATGGACTCTTACCTTTGATTACACCATTAAGCCCCCTATTATCCCCATTTTGCTGAAGTTCCCTAACCTAAAGCTCCATCTCTTTTACAAATAAATCCTCTACTCCCTAACTACATCTTTTGGCAAATCCCTAAAGCTCGATTTACTTACCTTCAACATATATTGACCCTCTATTGCCCATGTGCTTGTTGAATAAACATTACAAATCCTTCTTCTAATAATATTTGGATTGGAACCCCATGCAATGGTTATTGACAATAGGTAGTCATTGAGCAAAATCTACATTATTGCCTAAAATGCAGAATGTTCAGATATTTATTTAAGAACTGCTATGTAGCTAACCCTGAAATGAGAATTAAAAATTTAAAGCCAACTAGAATCATTGATGAAAGTGAAAAAACTATTAACACACATGCTGATAAAACCAACAATCTAATTTCTATTAGATCCCATAATGGAAATGCTACATACCCCAATAACAGATAGAACAATATAGTCTTGGATCAGTATAATCAAAGTCATAGTCTTAAACTAGCTGGAATGATTATTATGGAAATAGTTTAAGAAGATAATATGGAAGTTGAGGAGATTCTACCGGTCCCTACATAGCAACTGATTTTTAATGCTAAAGTTACACTAGATCAACATAATGAGGATCCAGAATAGGCTAAGTGCAATACTTTGGGAGGTGAAACCTGTGATCAATTAATTCAAACTCAGTCAAAAAATGTTTTCTCTCTAGTTTTACATCAGCATACTTCAAATCATGGGGACTTTGATAACACTATGCAAGAGCTTGATGAGGAATGGTTGATCCAGAAGTCTAAAAAGGAATAAACACAAAAGAATTAGGGAGCTAAACATTTAAATCCCAAAGTTGTATCTTCTCTATGGAACACCTCCACAGCTGGAATTCTAGCCAACTAGAATGATCAACTTTATAGGATTACTACTAGGACCTCTAGGGGCGTTAAGTACTCCAAACATTATTAGTTTCTTCATATGGAACATTAGAAGTATTGTAGATATTGCATTCTCTAATAAGCTCAAATTCCTTATAAGGACACAAGCTTCACATCTTTTCCATCCTTGTACCTCTTATACATCCTCAAAGTTATGAAAAACTCAAAAGAAAATTCAATAAGTTTAACATCATATAAAACTACAACAATAAGATTCAACTATTTTTAAAACATCCCTTTCAAGTGAACCTCATGGTGGATGACTCTTAATTTATTCACACCCATATTAGGTGTAGCTACTACTCAATGTATGCAAACATTGTTTATGCAGCCTGTACTAGGGAATCAAGGAAAATCCTATGGTCTAATATCAAAAACATTAAAAAAAGCTGCCATTTGGGTTGGTTGGTTAGTGGGGATTTTAATATGGTCACCAATGCTTTGGAGAAGAAAGGAGGGAGAAAACTAAATGTAATAGTTATGAGAAAATTTGCTGATTAAATTGAAGATGCATTGCTCTTTGACCCTGGTTTTATTGGCTCTCCATATATATGGAGTAGGGTTAGGGTATTTGAAAGATTTGATTATATTTATTGAATTCCAGCTAGTTTACTCACTTCCATAATGTTTCTGTTAGACACCTAAGTAGAATGGGTTTTGACCATGCTCCCTTACTTCTAACTATCCACCATACCCCAAAACCTTCTAAGCAAGCCTTCAGATTCTGGAATATGTAGACCCAGCATAACCTCTTCACTAACAGCCACTTGCAAGCCTGGAACTCAACTACAATTGAACCTTGGATAAGACTAAGTGGTTAATTAAATAAAAGAAGCTTAGGAAAGAGTAATTAAATTGATTGCTTAATGATTTGAACCTAACCAATACATAAATTTCACTTAATCATTCTCTTTAAACATATTAAGTCACCAACATGGGATGGGGCAAAACATCAAATGTCTTTCACCTCTTTAGGTTTTAATAACTTAAACATTAAAATTAAGACTCCATAAAAACTTTGGTTAATCTTAAAGAATTTTATTTGACTTGATTGTCCTTAAGAATTAATATGATTGAATGTATTATGTGGCAATGTTTAGTCATTCCTTTTCAATCATTATAAATTTGTTTGCCATTTGTACCATGTATCCATATTTTTAAATAAAAGAATCAAGTGAATATGGTTATATCTATATAAGTTGCATGTGTTGAATTAATCCTATTATGTGGCATGGCTATTATCACCAATAAATCTCAAACTATTTTCAAAATCATAAGCTAATGATGAAAATTTAGAGTGATGTTAGCTATGAATATTATATGTGATTTATATTCACTTGTAGTTTAAGCTTGTTAAAGGATTGTTCTATTTTTCATGATTCATGTGTATGTTTACATGTGCTTGAATGTTCATGAGTATATAATCTAGACATCTCAGGAATATGAGGCTTTAAGTAGCCCCCAAAGAGGTCTTAGATTACCTCACTTCCCTGGTTTAACAAGGGCACATACTTACTTAATTTCATTCATATTTGTACATGCACTAGAATTTGGATAGATATTTACTTTACATAAGTAAATAATTTGCTAATATACAATCTTTTACATGATTTTCATTCTTATGTTTATGTATATGTTTATGTGTATTGAAGTTAGCAAGTATATTATCTAGACATCTTGAGAATAAAAGTCTTTAAGTAGCCCCAAGGAGGTCTTAGATTGCCTCACTTCCCTGGTTTAATAATGACACGTACTTGCTTAATCTTTAATACATGTATATATATTCTCAAGTAAGAAATAAAGAAATATGCATGTTATTGATGATAAAAAGGAATGATGTAATATTATCCATGTGATAGTAATTTAATTTTATTAATCTTAAGATGCCTTTCATGTTTGAATAGGATTCTTTAATATTAACCTGAACCTAAGATTAATAAAATGTTTAATAAATCTTTCACTAAAAGAAACAAAAAATCATAACAACATACCTTTAGAAAAGAACTTAGGATAAGAATGAAGAGGGTCAAACCTCTTTCCTTTCTTTATAATAACTAGATGCTAGGTAAATATTAACTGAAATAAAAGAAAATATAAATTAAAATCCACCATTCCTTTTAATAATTTGAAGTGGAACCTCCCCTCATGTGTAACTTGAACATTCCAAAACCTTTAGATAATCATATAGCTAAAGCCTAGCTTAAACATGCCACACTAAACCTTAGCACACACATTAAAATACTAAGTCACCACTTCTAACTCTAAGTTAGGACGTTGTATATTATGGTGTTATGTTTCATTTTGTGATGTAATATTTTAGACTGGATGTTAGAATTATTTATGCGTAGACTGGATGTTAGGTCATTGTTAGCCTACTGTTATTTTCGTAGGGGATTGTGCTAAAGGGGCCACTGAAATAAAGGATAATAAATATAAATGCTCTTGCTTGGAAGTTGCTTATGTCCCTAAGCATAATCCAATTAGGATAGGTGGGCTTGGTTACCCATATGTAGGGTGCTAAGTCTAAATATATAAAATATAATTTCTTAGTTTGAATGCTTATTTGGTTAACATCTATTTTGTAGGTGTAGTTAGATTTTATTTTTCAAAAATATGTAATTTTGTAGTAGGAATTAGGATTAGTGTTATGGGATTTTAGGATGAGAAGTGGCTAGAAGGCAAAGACTTAGGATGCCCTATGAAGCTTGGAGTAAATCAATCCAAAAGAAGAGGGTGAAGGAAAAGCAAAGAATGAAGGCCCCCTTAGTATCTATTTAATTGTAATTGTAATATTCTTTTCTAATTCAGGTTGTATAAGGGTAGAACTCGGCTACCCAATTTCTTTCTTTTCCTGGGTGTACAGCAGTACCTGGCCGCATCAGACTTTTATTCGTTTATGAAGTCTATGAATGTTTGTTTATTGTGTTTAGTTTGTTCAATAGAAATGGCATGTTTTTCATAGGTTTCTTAAAGTTTCATGATTAAATGTGTGGCCTGGATGTGGTAGGCTCTTTAAGATAAAATTAATTTTTCTAAACAACTCATAACTAAATTTTAAATATAACTCACAACCTCACATTAAAGCCTAGGTTGTAATCAAGATAACTAAAATATTAACCAATTCTTTAGCTAAATATTGAATGTTATAACATCATGCGTAACATCTTATTTCGCTCTTGAATAGGGAGGGTCTTCATTCTTGCACAATAAGGGAATGCTTGACCTTTGAGGGAATCCCTTGCAGTGGAGAACACCTCCTCCCGTTGATTTTAGCCCACAGTCTTATTTCATCATGCATATATGCATAATTGTTCCTAGCCTTTATCCAAATTAATGTGTTAAAATGGTGTAGAAGATGTAAATTTTTCATTAGTCTAAGTCATGATTTCATGTCAATCATGATCTAGTCTCTTAGGAAGTGAGTTTAGGACTCTAATTTCCCTTCTTAATTAAATTATAGCCTAGCTATCTTACACTTACATAAGACTGACCTACAAGGTTTTAAAGCATGGGAGGTGTTAGTTGGCCGCCACTCCATGCGATTGTAAGTCTAGAAGAGTCAGGATGTGTTTAACATCTCTTGTGGAGGAAAACCTATATCCTCTTTTTTATTAGACTTAAGTTGCACTTTAGCTTGTGTTAAAGCATCCTAAATTTAAGTTTTGAGGCTATTTGTTTCCTTCAAGCTACAGATATAAGTCCTCACCTCTTAGGCATTTTCATAATCTTGTGTTGATGGACTATAAGTCCTAGCATTCTAATAAAGATTATAACTTAAACAAAAGTAAATTTTTCTCTTTTAAATATGTAAAGCCTCACTATAAGGTAGATTGGAGCACTCACTAGATTTTTTAGTATCATGAGTGCTCTCTACTAATCCTCCTTTAGAATCTATAAATAGGTTTTTCCACTCGAACTTCCCCACTTTCTTTCCATGAATATCCAATCCTTTGATAGTCTAACCTTGAAATCTTTGGAGATATTTATTACCTACTTTAATCGAGATTTTTCTTAAGAAATTCTCATTTCTTGAGATGTAATTAACTATGGAAGTTTGCTTTCATATGGAACTAAAGAACCCAACATAAAATAAACCCTGGTTTAGTTCTATATATAATGTAGGGGAAAGATCTTTGGTATATACGAAGACTCACCTACCTTAAAAGTCCTTATTAGGTGATTAGGTCCATCATA
Source organism: Cymbidium sinense (assembly GCA_021442155.1). NCBI lineage: Eukaryota > Viridiplantae > Streptophyta > Magnoliopsida > Asparagales > Orchidaceae > Cymbidium > Cymbidium sinense. Next base: position 175,528,133 of record CM038220.1, read on the forward strand.
GGGTGATGTTTCTTTCTTTTGAGATAATACATCATACCTTAATGTCGTACCCTATCACTTCAATAAGTACCCCCTAAGATCTGTGTGGTGCCCTCACAACTCCAAATTAGAACACCACAAGGAGATCCTTCCCAAGTTGTTAGAACTAGAATGCAATCTAAGGAAGTGATTAACCATTTTGTATTCTTATCTGAATAGAACCAAAATCTATAGATGAAGCTTGGTAGATCATTATTGGATTATAGCTATGGAAGAAGAATTAAATCATTTCATAAGAAATGATGTGTGGGAATTAGTCCTTAGACCTTAAAACTAGAATATGATAGAAATTAAATGGGTGTTTAAGAGTAAGCTAGATGACTCATGACACATTATTAGAAATAAAGCTAAATTGGTTGCACAAGGGTACACTCAAATTGACAAAATAGACTTTGAAGAATCTTTTGCCCTTGTAAGTTAACTAGAATCTATTAGATTTCTCCTTGCCTATGCTTGTTATAAAGACTTTAACCTTTATCAAATGGATGTAAAAATGTATTTTTAAATAACTTTATAGATCAAGATATCTTTATAGAACAAACCCCATGGTTTTGAAAATTTGGAGTTTCCTAATCATGTTTTTAAATTGAAGCCTTATATGAATTGAAGGAAGTTCCTAAATCTTGGTATGATATATTGAGTAGCTTTCTTATTGGCCATGGTTTTAGGAAGGCTAGAGTAGATACCACCCTATTCCTTAAGAACTTAAGTGATGACTTGATCATTGTACAGATTTATGTTGATGACATTTTATTTGGTAGTACAAATGAATCTTTGTGCATTGAGTTCTCATCTTTAATGTCAAAAGAATTTGAAATGAGTATGATGGGTGAACTCAATTTTTTTCTTGGGACTCCAAGTTAAGAAATAAGAAAATGACACCTTCATTTGTCAAACCAAATATACAAATGACTTAATCGAAAGGTTTAACATGAAGAAATTTAAATCTAGTAAGACTCCCATGAGCCCCTCTACTAAGCTTAATTTAGATGAATCTATAAAACCTATTGATCAAAAGCTTTATAAAAGTATGATTGGTTCACTTTTATATCTTACTTCTAGTAGACCTAAAATTATGTTTTTAGTATATTTATGTGCTCATTTTCAAGCTGCTCCAAAGGAATCACATTTTACTGTAGTAAAGCATACTTTCATTATTTGATTGGTTATTCTAGATTAGGTTTATGGTATTCAAAAAAATTTTTATTATGTGACTTGAATTCTTATTCCAATGCTAACTTTGTAGGTTGTAAAGTAGAAAGGAAGAGTACATCAAGAACATGTCAATTTTTAAGATCCTCTTTAATATCTTGGTCCTCTAGAAAATAAACTTCGTTGATTTTTTCATCAAAAGGAACATTTCATTGATCACTTTTAAAGTACAAGTAATCCAAAAATTAAAAGAGTAACTAAGACTTAAAAGTTGATAGTTCTAATGTAAGGTAACTTGATGTTGTCACTGTCAACAAGTAGTTTCAATTGTGGATCCATGGAATGTGAAATGCAAAAGGATTGTGTTGATGCTCCCATTTTGGATAGCATATCAGCAAGAAAATTTCTCTCTCTATGGATATGTTAGATGTATATGTTGAGTTTCTTCAGCTTCCCTTTCAATATTCTAATTTTATTAATTAAATACCAAGGTGTGTTGCTTTCATTTTCCACCTTTATAATGTGGATAAGTGTTTTAAAATTAGTTTCCATCCAATAATGAACCAAAGGGTTGATAGAGGCCATACAGATAGCATAACACTAAGCAGCCACCTCAACAAGAATGGGGGAGTGTGCCTCCAGTGGCCTTGAAAAGTGTAGAATATGTTCTCTTTTGTGACCAATGAATATGCCTCCAACTTCTACAATACCTATCCTATAATCATAGATACCATCAATATTAATTTTGATGCTTCCATGTGTTGTTTTTTTCCAAAACACCAGCTCCCAGCTTTTCCTATTTCTTTTTTACTTCCCCACATGGTATGCTACTATTTAGCCTTCTCTCAATGGATTGTGAATTTTTAATAGTCTTGTAGCTAATTGCCTTCCTCAAATAGGATTTTGTATTTCTAATGATAGTATATGCTATTTTTTTGTGCTTTAATGTTTTTAATCATTCCCAGCCAACCAGATAAACCATAGTATAATTAATGATGCAACTAAAGAGATTGTGATGTTTTTTTTGGAGTCATAGGGACACCATGTAGATCTTATGGGGTACATATTGAAGTGATCAGGTGCGATATTAAGGTATGATGTACTATCTTGAAAGACAAAGAAATCATCCTATAGTGGACCTAATCACCTAATAAGGGCTCCTAAGGTAGATGGGTCTACATATGTACCAGAGATCTTCTCCCTTCTTTACATGGAGAAGTAAAGCAGGGTTTATTTTATGCCAGGTTCTTTAGCTCCCTATGGAAGAAAGCTCCCGTAGTTAATTACAACTTAGAAAATGGGCATTTTCTAAGAACACACTCGATTAAAGTAGTCAATAAGTATCTCTAAAGATTTTGAAGCTAGACTATCAAAGGATTGGGTACTTTTAGAAATCAAGTGAGAAAGTTCAAATAAAAAGACTTATTGATGGATTTCAAAGGAGAATAAATAGGAAACTCCAATGATACTAGGTAGCCTAGTGAGTGCTTCAACCTACCCTATAGTGAACCTTTATTTTATTTATTTATTTTTTAAAGAGATAATTTACTTTTATTTATGTTGAAATCTCATTAGAATTCTAATACTTATAGTCCAACAACACAAGATTGCAAAAAGGCCTAAGAGGTGAAGACTTATACTTGTAGCCCAAAAGAAATAAGTAGCCTCAGAACCTAAATCTAAAATGCCTTAGCATAAGCTAGAAGCATGACCTAAGTCTAATCAAGAAAACATGACATAATGGTTTTCCTTCATAAAAAAGAATAAACTCATCCTAAATCTTTTGGACTTATAACCACCTCAAGTGGATGCCAACTAACACCTTATATGCTTTAAAACCATGTAGGATGGTCTTATGTAGATGCAAGATAGCCAGGTTGTTCTTTAGTTAGAAAGAAGCTAAGATCCTAAAGTCACTCCCTAAGAGGCTAGATAATATTTAGTATGCAAGAATAACTTAGAATAATGTTGACAATTTATAAATTTTGAATTATTTTGACACTTTATTTTGGACCAAGGCTTAGGAAAATTATGCCTATATGCATGATGAAATTCAATCATGGGCTAAATCAATTAGACGAAGTGTTCTCCACTACAAGAGAACGCCCTCAAAGGTGAAGCATATCCCTTATAACTCAAGAGTGAAGACCCTCCCTATTCTAGAGTGGCATAATATGATATGCATGGTGTGATAACATATAACATTCAGCTAAAGGGTTTATAAATCTTTTATTATCTTGATTATAAACCTCAGCTTTAAGATGATTTTATGAATTGTATTAAAATTTAGATATAAATTTTTAGTGAGGATAGAAAGTTTAATTTTTTATCTTAGAAAGCCTACCACATCTAAGCCACATATCAAATCATCACACTTTAAGAAACCTATGAAAAACATGCCATTTTTATTGTGCAATCTAAACATTTAGATTTCCATAGAAGAATAAGAAGTTGATGCAGCCGGGTATCGGCATACACCCAAAAAAAGAAAAATAATTAAGTAGTCATGCTCTACCTTACACAACCCAGATTACAATTGAATATTATAATTAAAATAAATGTTATGGGGGTCTTCAATCTCTTATTCTTCTTTCTTTCTTTAGATTAGTTTGCTCTACGCTCCATAGGGGCTCCTGAGTATTTTCCTTCTAGCCATTGCTCATCCTAAACCCCATTGCACTAATACTAATTCTTATCACAAAAATTACATATTTATGAAAAATAAAGTTACACCTGGAAAATAGATGTTAGCTAAACAAACATACAAGCCAAGCAATTTTCTTTCATATATTTGGACTTAACACCCTACACCTAGGTAACCAAGCCCACCTGTCCTAATGGATTATTCTTAGGGGCATAAGCGGCACATGGAAGAGATAATATTTATATTTATTTATTATTATAGCAGTTCCTTTAGCACAATCCCCTGCATAAGGCATCACTAGACAACTAACATTCTAATATCTAATCTACACATAAACAATCCTAACATCTAGCCTAAAAATATTAAATCATAAAATAAAACACATCATTATAACATACAGCAGCCTAACTTAACACTAGATTTGGTGACTTACTTTCTAATGTGTGCAAAGTCTTGGTATGGTGTGTCTTAATTAAACTTAAAAGTATGATTATCTAAAGTTTAGAATTGTTTAGGTTAAACATTAGGGGTGGTTTCACTTCAAACTTTCTAATGAATTAATTTATTTTAATTTGTTATTTCTTGTTTTATTTGATTCCTACTTAACACCTATTTATTATAAAGAGAAGAAAGAGGTTTGACCCCCTTCATCCCTACCCAAAGTTATTTTTTAAAGGTATATTATTATGACTTAGGTTCCTTTCGTGAACCATTTATGAATGTTTTTTAAGTATAAGTTTGGATTATTCTTGAGGAGTCTTATTCAAACATGAAACGCATTGAAGGATTAATAAAATTGAGCCACCTTTACATGAATAACATTCCACAACTTCTTTTCATCATCAATAGCATAGACACTTTTTTTATTGTTCATAATATTTGATTTAATATACATATTTATACATGCAACATATATTCATATTTTGCACACTTGATCATTAATGCATGATTTGGTTGAAAAAAAGGATTTCATTTTATAGCTAAGCATATGCAAATATGTATTAAATATTTAAGCAAGTACGTGTCATTGTTAAACTAGGGAAGTGAGATTATCTAAGACCCCATTGGGGCTACTTAAAGCCTCGTATCCCCAAGATATCCAGACTACATACTTGTCAACTTAAATACATGTAAACATATGCACAAGCATATAAATTTAAATCATGCAAAGGTTATATAAAAGTAAATATTTTGTTCATATAAAGCAAAGTTTTATTCCAAATTCTAACACATACATACACATGAAAGAAATTAGGCAAGTATGTGTCATTGCTAAACTAAGGAAGTGAGATTATCTAGGACCTCTTTGGGGCTACTTAAATCTTCGTGTTCCCAGGATGTCCATTCTATATACTTACTAACTCAAACATATGTAATCATGCACGTGAACTATGAAGATGAAATAATCCTTTACTATCTTTAAATTATAACTAAATGGGAACTTTATTAAGAATTTATATCCAACATCAAATTAAACTTTACACATTTTTATTTATTATTAACTTATAGTCTCAAAAATAATTTGAGATTTATTTGAGATAATTTCCACACAATATATAATATTTATCTAACACATGCAACTTAAATGCAATCATATTCTTTTAATTCTCCTTTTCTTTTTGAAAACATGAACATATGAAACAAATAGCATAGACATTTTATAATAATTGAAAATAAGGAATTAAATATTGCCACATAACATACTCAATTACATTAAATCCTAAGGACAATCAAGCCAAATAAGTATTCCTTAAGACTATCTTGATGTTTAAGTTATTAGAACCTAAAGAGGAGAAATGATATTTAGTATTTAATCCATCCCATGTTAGTGATTTAACATGTTTAAAAAAGAAAATTAGATAAGTTTTATGAGTTGATTAGGTTCAAGCCATTAAGCACATAAACTTAAGTACCCTTCCCTAAACTTCTTTAATTTAACTAACTACTTGATCATGAGCCTTCAATGATATGCTTTTAGAAAATTAAAATTTGGAATGCACCTAAAGGAGTCTAATGCAATTAGGCTCATGCTTAAGAGTTAATTAGATTAAATAAGAAAATAATCTAAATTAATACTCTTATGATTTTCTCACACCAATGGGATGATCATAATTTCTTTAATAACTTTATATTATTGAACACATAAAGGAAAATTAATGGAATATACATGACTTACCTGATATAATTATTATTTTTGATTTTTACTTTATCATTAACTTTCCTAATTATTCCTTAATTATTAAATATGTTAATTAACCCTCTTAAGGAAATACACTTAGAAAAATGATGAGGAAAGGGGTCCTAATTACTTCTCATTATTTTCACTATCCACCTTAATTAATTATCATTAATTATTTAATCATTAATGTTCACCAATTTTAATAATTATCTAATTGATTAAAGTGGGTAATCAGGATTGAAATTCCAAATTCTCTAAATTATATGATAAATGATTCCAAAAAAAAATTATGGGAGGCATAGAACATCCCAGAGTCATCCCACCAAATTTAAAATTAATTAGCCAAATAATTTTACCTTAATTAAGGTCATTAGCCTAAGCTTCAAACCATAATTAAGAAATGTTCATTAGGTATTAATTAGGAAATTTATTTTCTTAAATTCTCCTCTGTCTAACTTTTCCAAAATGGCTTTATTTGCATCTTTTTGGATTTTTATACAATTAGTTATTATTTTTTGAAGTTCTAGCAATTTAATTACATTTTTAAAGCCTAATTAAACCTTTTAAACCGTCGGTGCCACGCGGACACTGACGCGGCAGTGCTTTCCACTTGGCACTGTGGCATTATCAATTTAAATTGTCCGATGTGATAGCTGACTCAACGGGGGTAGACGTAGTTTCGTCCCTGCCGTCCGATCTCGGATCGAATGGCCGAGATTAATCTCATGATTTAAAATATATTAAATTAGAATTTCTAACATGGTTAATCATAACCATCCATTCTAATCACACATAACCGATGACCGGTGATTCGTTATCCTACCGAAAGATGGACATCATCAGCCTTATGCTGCTCGATCTGAGCTCATTGGAGGTCATTCGATAGTGAAATTGACTCCAAAATGATGAGGTAATGAATCTAAGGAGATGCTATCATAGAAATTATACACAATTCACTTCAAAAAAGACCAATACCTAGAGGCCAAGACTACGGTTGCTAGATTTTTACCTCGTCGGAGCTAAAACCTAGTGGTCCACCAATAGAGGTAGCTACATCTTCAAGAGAAGAAGCCCTACTGAGAAGATCATGAGTTGCCTCCCCGCCGATCAATTTGTGGTCTAAACACCATCGTAAAGCCCATTGGAGTTAGTCTTGGGATGTCTTCCGATGGTCGAATCGCTCAGGACACAATTCATTTTGGCTCACCAGAGTGAGGTGAAGGTGTGGGAAGAGTTAATTTGAGTTTTGTAGAGTTTTAAGAAATTTTGATGGATGAAGCTCTCAGCTCCAATCGAAAGCTGGTTTTGCAGGCAGTGGAGTGTATGAGGAGCTTGGGGCAAGGTATGGGATTGTACAGAATGATCTAGGGAAGCTCTGTGTTGTGTTTGAATGGATGGGGAGCAATATACTCTTCTCCCAGGATAAACTAAGGGCTAGGATTGGTTCAGCCTTTAGCAATCGTTTGGCTGGGGTAGGTGGCCGAAGATGGCTGGGGACTATCGAGGTGGCTAAGGGTGAGAGACAGAGGGAGTGTAGTGGGTTGTACACTATCCCTTAGATAAACCAATGGATGCTCATGTGTGAACTTACCCTCTCATGGCCAAAGGCCTCAACAGCTTTGGGTTAGATTGGGTCAGTGGTCCGCTTGTCCAAGAAGAGCCAAAGGTGCCTGCCATGGTTTAAGGAGGTGGAGAATCCAGCTAAATGGGGATTTTGTCCCATTTGGGTGGCATGGTTCTTGACCCAAACAAGTTCACCATAGGTTGGGCCCACTTGAGCAGACCCATGGTGACCAAAAGATGAGTCATGCTAAATTTGGTTGGCTTTGGACTTTGTTTGATTGGGTTTAGCTCAATTTGACCCATATGGGTCAAATGGGTCAAGTTGGGCTAAATTGACCATTTTGACAAAAATGGGGTCAAAAAGGTGACTTGGAAGAGTTCAAATGGTCATTTGGAGTGAATGAGAGCAATTGGTTTGATTTAATTTGAGTTAGATTTGAATTTAGCTCATATGGTTCAAGTTGGGTCAAATGAGTCATGTTGACCAATTTGACCAAATTGGTTAAACTTGCTTGAGCATGGGATAGGTCTATGTTCAATTGATCATGGGTGATTGATTGGAAGAGTTGATTTGAATTTATCAGGATTTTGGAGGAAATTGGTTCAATTTGACCCTCTAGGTCAAATTGGGCTAAATGGGCTAATTGGGTTAGATTGACAAAATTGGGTTCAATTGAAGGTTAGATCATGTTCAATATTGAATTAGTGATTAGCTGGAAGTATTAGTTTCAACCAATATGGTCTAAGATTTAATTTGATTTAATTTGACCCTTTAGGTCAAATTGGGTTAATTTGGGTCAAAGGATCTAATTGGCTTGATTAGGTTCAATTGATTGTAGTGGAGTGTTCAATAATGGCCCACAATCATTAATGAAGGGATTGGATGGTTTGATTTGATCCAATGGGAGCTTAATTGGAGTTTAGTTCAATTACCCCTTTTAGGTCAATTTGGGTCAAGTGACTTGGTCAAGCCAACTTGGACCAATTGGGGTTAAAGGATGGTTAGGATGTTTTCAATGATGAATTTGAGGTTGATTGGTGGGTTTTTATTATAATTTCTTTGAGATTAATTAGGTTTTGGCTCATTTGAACCCTTTGGGTCAAATGGGCTAATTTAGGTTAGTCACATTCCTTTGGCTCAATTGGCTTGATTACAAGTGTTGGAGTGGATTGAAATGATCTAATGAATAATTAAAGTGATTGAGAAAATCAAATTAGATTTAGTTTGCTTGAATGGGTTTGAATTGAGTCATAAGATTATGGTTAAGGTCTAAGTTAATTTGGCTTGGACCTTGGATTGGAAAACCAAATTCAATTAAGACTAATTGAATAGATTTGATGTTGGTTTAGCTCCATCTACATGAGCTTAAGTTTGGATTAGTGAATAGGTATGAGTTTTGGTTCAAGCCTTAGGATAGGTGAAACTTATTTGTCCTAAGGTGGACTCTGAGCTTAGGGTTATGCTTTCTAAGTCTCTAAGCTTGAGTTTAGTGTCCCCTTAATCATTAGAAGTGTCCTAACACTAAGGAAATTCCAAGTGTCTAGAAGGTTCATAGATCTAAGATGGGAAGGATTAATCCTCACTCTAAAAGTGAGGTCAACAAAAGGACCCCCAATAGGTGTGGTGTAACCAACAAGGCACACTGCACATATTAGTGTTGACCAAGATGATCAAAAGCAGTCAGGAAGGTCATGAACATCAATGAAGATTGTTCGCACCTAAATAGAGGGGTAAAAGAAACTTGGATCCTAATGAAATTCGATCGTTTCATTTCATGCCAGGGGCATAGAAGAAGAATTGTCAGTATTTAGTTTGATTTATTTATGGTTTGGTTTTGTGTCAAGGACACAAAGAATGATCATGTCGGGGATCAAGTCATGCTAGGGGCATGAATGCAAATTTGCTAAGAATGATTGTTTGAAGTTTGACATTGCATTAAATACACAAAGATGGGTTTGTTGAGGATTGAATCATACCAAGGGCATGAATGAGGGTCTTGTTAAAGATGAATGAGATTTGGATTAGAGTTGGCTTAATTTGATTTATTCAATTTGATTAATTATTTTAGTTGATGAATTTTGTTTGACTGTGGCAATTCCTATTGATTTTGATTTATGTTTGATTGTCAAATAGATATGGACCCTGTTTATTTATGATGAGCTGCACTAAGGAGGGGATGTAGGAGCTTAGGCATGCATTAGATTTACAAGCCCAAAAGAGTAACCCACTTATCTGCAAAATGATGCTACTCAATCTAAAGGGGACTACCATGTTGATTTGAGACGATCAATCTAGGAAGAAAGCATCGAGGACTCAAATCTTCCTAAGTAGAACCGATCATCAGGACAGTCTATATCGGCTAGATAGCTACTATCCGACATAGGGTGACTACCAAGTGGGGACTCACAAAGAAGGATTGAACCAAGCATGAAGTAGTCAAGAGGAAGAGGATCCACTAGGGGTCTTACCCTAATCCTCCAATATATATATTCGGATCTAGTCAGCATATGATAGCTAACTCGAGAACTCACATCTATAAGAAAATGGCTAGCAATCAAGATGACTCACTAGTTATGCAGTAAAGTACATTGAGCTAACAAATGGAGCTCATCGATTTGCAATGGTTAAGCCAGAAAGAAAGCACACGGACTCACATCTTCATGAGCAAGGACAACTGCTTGTGTGATTCACTACTTAAGTGGTGAATCGAACCCAACCTAGAGGAGCTACTAAGTGAGGGCCATTAGGGGTCTTATCTCAACTTAAAGTAGTCTGAGGTGATGGAGTTTGTGCTTAATTATTTATGTTTGTGTGAAATTTTTTAATTGTATTATGCACATAAGGGTTAAGATGCCACTTGGGTTCTCTTACACCTACCCTAAATACATCGAGAGTTTGGTAATTGAAACTATTTTAACTTGGAAAATACTTCAGTCAAAATGAATTTTTTATTATTGAAAAAATTACTTGGGGTATTGTTTATGCATAATACTTTTTTTAAATAAATCCCATTGAATGAAAGCATTGGGTGTTCGCCTTTATGGTTGATTAATTGATAGGAGCCACCTTGGTAGGCCTTTTCTATGGTGAAAGGGCCTTCTCAAGTAGGTTCAAACCTGCCTCCCATCTTGCAATGGGCCATAACTAATCTCCATAGAACTAAAATGAGCTCTCCAACTTGAAAAGAACTATGGCTGACCAGCTTGGTATGAGCTTGAACCATTCTATATTTATCTAACTCGAGGTTCTGACATGCTCGCAAGTGTCTCTTCTACAAACCTTTAGAGTTCTTCCAACCGTAGTTTAGCATTTTGTTCAGTTATGGTTTTACCACCCACAGCTATCCTTAATGATGGGAGTTGAACTTCTAAGGGTAAAATGGCTTCGAACCCATACACTAAGGAGAATGGGGTATATTATATTGGAGTTTTATAGGAAGTGTGGTAAGCCCATAATGCCTCAACTAACTATTCATGTCACTATCATTATTTTCATCGAGCATTTTTTTTAGTATTTGGATGAGAGTTTTGTTGAAGGCTTCTACTAAACCATTCATCCATGGGTAGTAGATGGTAGAGTACCTCCAATCTATGTTGTGTATTTAGGTGAAGTTATTGATCTTGGTGCTTTTAAAAGTAGTACCATTATCGTATATGATTTAGTGGGTCACTCTAAATTTATACACGATATGGTTCTGGAATATTTGGAGCACAGGTTACGCTTTAACTTCCCTAAGCAGAATCACCTCCGCTTACTTAGAGAAATATTATGTGGCTGCTAGAATGAACCGGTGACCCTTGGATGAGTGAGAATCAATTGAAACCACTATGTCAATACCCCAACACTCAAGTTTCCATGAGGCTAAAGTTGGATGTAGAATGTTAGGTGGTTGGTGTACAACCACTCCATGTACTTGACATTAGTGGTAGTGCTTCGCTACATCTATGCAATATGTGCTCATCATTAGCCAGTAATACCCAAGTCTATTGATTTTGGCATTCATCTTATGACTGGATTGATGAGCTCTGCATAGTCTTGAGTGCACCTTGGTCATGATCTTATGGGCTTTGTTTGTCTAAATAGAGTAACCACATATGATCGAAGGACCATCAATATAAGACAACATCAACGAGGAGATAGAAGAGTGCCTCTACTTTACTTGATTGGATTAAGATTTCTCCTATGGTAGTTTGCCTCTACTTAGAAAATCGATGAAGGGTTTCCTCCAAGCAAGCTCTTCATAATTTTTAGAAATAGCAACCTCCCCTTCAAGAGTGTATTTATTGATGAGTTCAACATCAATAAGAGGTGGCCTTAGAAAATATACTCTGTGGGAAAATTTTATCACACCACATAGAGTTTAGGAATTTATTATTTGGATGATCAAATGCATCATTAAGGAATAAGAATATTATCTCATAAGACAAACATGTTTTTCGATAATGGATTTGATCATTTAATAAAAGACTCCAAAAGCTAATGGGACTTTCATGTACTAAAGATTTTTCCCCTAAACTACATGAATAATATAAAATAATTTAATTTAAACTATGTTTATGGTTCCCTATAGAGGCCAACCCCTATAGTTAATTACATCTTAAGAAGGATCTCTTCTTAAAAATACTCTCGATTTAAGAAATAAGTTCTTATTTCTAACAATTTCTAAGTTGATTTTCAAAGGATTAACTTTTAGAATTTCAATTGGGATTTGTCCAAATTTTAGAGGGTTCTTTTGTAGGCCAAATGGGATGAAGTAGGAAATCCTTATTCATATTGGGATAACCAGTAGGCAATTCAACTATTTTATCATTAAGTTTTAAATTTTGGAATTTTAATTTAGATTTTGAGATAAAATTTTCTTAGAAGTCTACGGCTTAGATTCTAGTAGCACAAGACTGTAGAAATGCCTAGGGTTGAAGACTTATTCCTGAGAAGGATGCTTTAGAGCCTAAGTCTATAAATGCTTCTAACATAAGTTAGATGCTCGACTTAGTTTTATTTTAGGAATTATTGGACATTCCTCTCTCTTGAGAGAACTAACCTATCCCTGACTCTTCTGCACTTATACTTTGCCTGGAGAGGCTACCAACTAACACCATCTAAGTGAATTTTTAAATTCATGATGCCAAGTCTTCTGAATATAAGATGGTTGGGCTATTGCATTTTTAAGAAAGGAATCTATGAACCTAGACTCACTCTTTAATCCCTAAGATAATATAGGGTATGAAATGCATCTAACTAATGTACATTTTTTAGATTTTTAGGTGTTTTGATTCAAGATTTATTTGAGGTCTTTGGTATTCATTTTTATGTCTAATGTCATGCAATTAGAAATGGATATGGGCCAAAATCAATAATAGAAGCCATGTGTTGACCTCACTTTTGGAGTGAGGATTCATCCTTCCTATCTTAGACATAGGAATCTTCTAAGCACTAAGATTTTCTTAATCATAGGACACTCCTATTGATTAAGGGAACACTAAACCCAAGCCTAAGGACATAAGAAGGTATACCCCAAGCTCATGTCATACCCTAAGGTAAATAGGTCTGACCTATCTTATGGCCTAAACTAAAACCCATGCCTATCCACTCCTCCAAAACTAAACCCCAAGCCAACATAATCAACTTAAATTGGATTTCATTTCATACCCAAGCTCCATGCCAAATTAATTTAAAACACTTATCTTAAACCAATTCCACCATCATCCTATGGATCAAACCCAAAGCCCATTAAATTGAACCAAATCCAATTGAAGTTCATAAACTCACTCCAATTATTCAAATCTCTATTTCAAACCCTTCCAATACCTATAATCAAACCAATTGAGCCAAATAAATTCAATCAACCCAAATTGGCCCATTTGACCCAAATGGCCCAAATGAGTCAAAACTCAATTAAACTCAAATTAATTATAATCAAAGCCATCAATCAATCCTAAATAAATCATCAAACTTAACCCAATTTAACTCAATTGACCTATTTGGTTTACATAACCCAAAGTGAGCTAAAGGACCCATTGGATCCAAAATTCAAACCAACCTATATTGGATTGAATCAACCCTTCCAACCACTTCAACAATGATTTTTGATCATCCTTGATTGACCAATTACAATCAATTAGGTCAAACCAAGCTAATTTGATCACTTGACCCAATTAGCCTATATGAACCAAATTGAACCAAACTTCATTCAAAACTCAATTGATTGAATCAAATACCTCTAATCAATCATAAATTGAGTATTGAATATGAATTGACCACGAATTGGACCTAACCAAGCCTATTTGGCCCCTTGACCTAAGTTTACCCAATTTGACCTAAAGGGCCAAATTGAGTCAAATCATTTTACAAACCTAATTGATTCAAACCAATGCCTCTAATCAATCATAAATTGAATGTTAAACATGATCCAAGCTTCAATTGAACTTAATTTGATCAAACCAACCCAAGTGACCCATTTAGCCCAATTTGACCTAAAGGGTTGAACTAAATCATTCTTAATTCTAAATCAATTCAAATCAACACCTAAAATCATTCTCAAATCATCAATTGAACCTAAACCAACCCTCAACCTAAGCCAATTTTGGCAATTTGACCAATTTGGTTAGCCCATTTGACCCATATGAATTCATATGAGTCAAAACCAAATCCACTTCAAATTAAACCAAACCAATTAAACTAATACACTCCAAATGATCAAATGAACTTACCCAAATCATCAATTTGACCCAATTTGACCCATATGGATCAATTTCAGCCAAACTCATCCAAACAATGCTCAAACCCAACCAAACTTAGCATGACCCATCCTTAGGTCAGCATGGCTCAGCCCAAATGAACCCAGCCCATGTTGGCCCCAATTTAGGCTAATACCCATTGGATAAACAAATTAAAATGAGAAAAAATGCCCATTTGAATGGTCTTACCTACTCACCAACCCTTGGAAACCTTTTGGACACATGGACCACTGACTCACCTAATCCAAAGCTAATTTGGCTTAGCCATGGGTCAAGAGAGGATGAGTTAACCCATGTATTCCCATTGGCACACTTGGGGAAGGAGGTACACACCACTTTAGCCCATTCCATGCCTTCAACCACTCAAGACCCTCCACCTCAGCCCATCACTGAAACCTCTGGCCGCCTGCACCTACCGAACAACTGTCAAAAGATGAAATGATCCTAGTCATTGGATCATTTGGGGAGGAGGGTATACCCATCCATATTGAATTCAAACTAGGGAGAGAGCTTCCTGGAGAGTTTGTGAGCATCCCCGAACCCTCTCGTGCTCCCTATGATTGGTGAGACTAAAGCCGAATAAAACTAAGCCCTTTATCCATCCAACCCCACTCAAACCTCACCAAACTTTAATTAATTTCTCCCACACCTTCCCCAAGATCCAAAAAGTCAAAATGAATCGATTCTTGATCAATCCAAGCACTAAATACCATTATTAAACCAACTATAGACACTATTATGATGGTGTTTGATCCATATTGACTTTGGCGGGGAGGCAGCTTGAGTTCTTCTCATTAGGGCTTTGTCTCTTCCAAACAAAGCTACCTCAATCATTGAACTTTCAATCTTGAGCTCCGACGAGGTTATTTCTAGCAAACCATAAAAATTCTAATTGGAGTTGGTATTTTGTAAAAGATTTTGTGATTTCATGCGATTTCCATCATAGGATCTCCTTAGATCTCATCCCCAAACATTTTGGAGTCGATCTCGATGCCTCCTGAGCTCTAGGAAGCTCAGATCGAGTAGTGGAAAGTCAATAGTGTTTGTCTTCCGGTGCTCGGAGGATGAAGGATCATCCACTGTTCATTTCGTGTGATTAGAATGGAAGACTGAGATTTAATCCACTAGAAATCTCAATTTAATCTCTTAGATATTATGATATTGATCCCTGTCATCTAATCTGAGATCAGATAGAAGGGATGAAACCGCATCTACCACTGCTAACTTAGCTACCATGGGGGACGTTTTAAGTGGCCTATCTTGTGGCATCACATGGAAAGTAATGCCATGTCAGCTCTTGCATGGCACGGACAATTTAAAGGGTTAATTAGGTGTTTAAAATGTGATTAATCACTTAAAACTTCAAAATTTTATAATAATTTATAGAAAAATTGAAAATATGAGTAAACCTATTTTGGAAAGGGTAAATAGAGGAGAATGTAATAAAAATAAGATACTTAAGGTTTAATTAATGAACAATGCTTAATTAAGGTTTGAAGTTTTTCATAATTACTTTAATTAAGGTTTAATTACTTGGCCAATTGATCTCAAATTAGATGTGTTGATTTTTTGGGATGTCCTCTACCTCCCATAATTTTTTTAAAATTTATTAGCTAGGTAATTAAGATAATTTTAAATTTTAACCTTAATTACCCTCCTTAATTAAATTAATAATTATTAAAATTATTAAATAGTAAAATTTTGATTATTAATGATTATTAACCACTATTAATAATGGAAATGATGAGGGTAAATGATTAAGGCCTCTTCCTTGGTCATTTGTCTAAGTATCTTTCCAAGGGGTAGAGGGAGGTTAATTAGCTTATGACTTAATTAAGGAATGATCATGCAATTAATAATGAAATTTAACCAAATCAAAATGATAGTTGTTCCTTTTATTTGTTCAATAGCATAAATACCCTTAAGGAACATATGGTTAACCCATGGGAAAATCATATAAGTACTTAATTAGATTCCTTTTTAGTCTAATTAATATTTAATCATGAGCTTAATTGCATTAGGTCTTGTTAGGAGCATTGCAAGTTTTAATTTCTCATTCGCATATCATTAGTGGTTCATGATTAAATGACAAATTAAATTAAAGAGACTTGGGCAAGGGAAATTAAATGAATTATTTAATGATCCAAACTTAATTAATCCATTAAAGTTACTTAGTTATGTTTCCTTTAAATATATTAAGTCACTCACATGGGATGGGGCAAAATAGCAAATTTTCTTTCTCCTCTTCAAGTTTAATAATTCAAACCCAAAATAAAATTTCATAAGAAGCTTTGGTTAATCTTAAATGATTTTATTTGACTTGATTGTCCCTAGGAAGTAATGTGATTGAATGTATTATGTTCCAATATTTAATTATTCTTTTTCAATCATTGTAAACTTGCATTCCATTTGATCTAATGCATTCATGGTTTCAAATAAAGGGAATCAAATGAATATAATTATATATGTGTAAGTTGCATGTGTCAGATTAACCCTATTATATGTGTGGCTATTATCACTAATAAATTTTAAAATTATTTTCAAAGTTATAAATTAATAATGAAGATTTAGATTGATGATTGGCTACGAATATTCCATATGATTTACATTTGTTTATATGTTAGACATGTTAAAGTACTATTTTATTTTAATAATTCATGTGTATGTTTAAATGTATTTGAATATTAGTAAGTATACAGTCTGGATATCCCTAGAATATGAGGGTTTAAGTAGCCTCAAGGAGATCTTAGATTACCTCACTTTTTTAGTTAACAATGGCATGTACTTACTTAATTTCATTCATATGTTTACACACATTATAATTTGGATAAAGCTTTACTTTACATGAATAAATTTGTTAGCATCCAACCTTTTGTATGATTTTCATTCTCATGATTATGTATACATTCATATGTATTTGAAATAACAAGTATATAATCTAGACATCTCGAGAATATGAGGCTTTAAGTAGCCCCAAAAGGTCTTAGAATATCTCACTTCGCTCATTTAAATAATGGCACGTACTTGCTTAAATCTTTAATACATGTGTATGTGTACTTAGCTAAAGAATGAGATTCCTCTTTTCTACCAAAAATATATGCATTTACAATCATTTAAGTGTGCCAACAATACATTGCATGAATAAGTATGTTAATTTTAAAATCATATGCATGCTATTGATGATGAAAAGAAATGAAGTAACATTATTTATGTGATAGTAATTCAATCTCATTAATCTTAAGATGTCTTTCATGTTTGAATAGGATTCTTTAATATTAACCTAAATTTCAAATTAATAAAATATTTAATAAATCATTCACTAAAAGAAACTAAGTCATAATAGCATGCCCTTAGAGAATAACTTACAATGGGGATAAAGTGGTTCAAACCTTTTTCTTCATTTTACAACAATTAGATGTTAAGTAAATATCAAATGAAATAAAATAAAATGCAAACTAAAATCCATTAATCATTTTAAAAACTTAAAGTGAAACATTCCCAAATGTTTAAATTAAATAATTCCAAACCTTAGACAATTATAAATTTAAAGCTTAGCTAAGACATACCACACTAAGCCTAAGTACACACATTAGAATACTAAGTCACCACTTCTACTAAGTTAGGATGGTGTATGCTATGATGTTGTGTTTTATTTTATGATGTAATATTTTAGACTAGATGTTAGGACTGTTATGTGTAGACTGGTTGTTAGGTCATTGTTAGTCTAATATTATTTTCTACAAGGAATTATGCTAAAGGGGTTGTTCAAATAATAATTATAAATGCTTCTACTTGCATGTTGCTCATCCCCCTTTGCATAACCCACATTAAGACAAGTGGACTTGGATACCTATGTGTAGGGTGCTAAGTCCAAATTATATAATATAACTGCTTGGGTTTGTATGGTTGATTTAGCTAACATCTCTTTTGCAGGTGTAGTTAGATTTATATTTTCCAATTATGTAATGTTACAACAGGATTAGGTTTAATGCTATGGGGTTTAGGATGAGTAGTGGCTAGAAGGCTAAGTCCTAGGAGGCTCTATGAATCCTTGGAGAAAAATCAAGTCAAATGAAGTAGAAGAAAAGATGAAGAATGAAGACCCCATAACATTTAATTCAATTGTAATTGTAAAATTTTATTGTAATCTGGGTTGTATAAGGATAGAGCTTGGATACTCAATTTCTTCTCTTTTTTGGGGTGTACGATCGTACCTGGCTGGACCGGCCTCTTATTATTTTATAGAATCCATAAATGTTTGATTATTGAGTTTAAATTGCACATTAAAAATTGCATGTTCTTCATAGGTTTCTTAAGCTTGATGTTTGAATGCGTGTCCTAGATGCGATAGGTTCTCAAGGATAAAATTAATTTTTCTACCCACTAATAACTTATAACTAAATTTTAAAACAACTCATAACCTCACCTTAAAGACTTGGCTATAATCAAAATAATTAAAAGATTTAGAAACCCCTTAGCTGAATGTTGAATATTCTAACATCATGCATAACATATTATTTCGTTCTTGAATAGGGAAGGTATCCACTCTTGCATGATAGGGGAATGCTTGACCTATGAGGGCATCCCTTGTAGTGTAGAACACCTCTACTTATTGATTTAGCCAATAATCTAATTTCATCATGCATTTAGGCATAATTATCCTAAGCCTTTGTTCTAAATTTATGTGTCAAAATGAGATAAAAAATTTGTAAAATTTTGCATTTAGTCTAAGTCATGTCTTCATGCCAGTCATGATCTAGTCTCTTAGGGAGTGAGTTTAGGACTCTAGTTTCCCTTCCTAATTAAATAACAACCTAGCTATCTTACAATGTCATAAGATTGATATACATGGTTTTGAAGCATAGGAGGTGTTAGCTAGCGGTCATTCCAGCCAGTTCTAAGTCCAAAATAGTCAGATGGGTTTTTCCTCTCTTATGGAGGTAAGCCATTATGGCCCATTTTCTCTTAGACTTAGGTCGGGCATTTAGCTTATGCTAAAGCATCCTAGACTTAGGATTAGAGATTGTCTGCTTCTTTTAGGATATAAGTATAAATCCTCACCTCTTAGGCATTTCCACAATCTTGTGCTAATGGACTATAAGCTCTAGCATTCTAATAAAATTTCAACTCAAACTAAAATAAACTCTCTCTTATAAACATATAAAGGATCACCATAGGATAGATTAGACTGCTTACTAGGCTTCCTAGTATCATGAGTGCTCCCTACTTATCTTCCTTTGGAATCCATAAATAAGTCTTTCCAAATTGAACATTCCAACTTGATTTTCCAAAAATACGCAATCCTTTGATAGCCTAACATTGAAATCTTTGGAGATGTTGAATGACTACTTTATGTGAGAGTTTTTTAGGAAGTTCACACTCTTTAAGATGCAATTAACTATGGAGGCTTGCTTTTATAGGGAGTTAAAGAACCCAGCATAAAATAAACCTTACTTTACTTTTCCATGTAAAGTAGGGGAAAGATCTCTGGTATATACGAAGACCCATCTACCTTAGGAGTCCTTATTAGGTGATTAGGTCCATTGTAAGGTGATGTTTCCATCTTTTGAGATGGTATATCATACCTTAATGTTATATGTGATCACTTCAATAGGTATCCTCTAAGATCTGCATGGTGTCCATAATAACTCCAAATTAAAATACCAAAGAATTTTCTAGTGACTCTGTTGTGGAATGTTCCGATCTCCATCTTTAATAGTCAATCCTTATCTCCAAGCATCGATAGTGGACATGTATTTTATATAAGCTCAAGACTATCATTCTTTCCATTGGACACCTTGCTCATTTAATCCTTAAGCAAGGGTGGCAACATCCTTTAGGTTTTAGAACCCCCCAAGTAAAAGAAAACCAACTAAATAAATCACCCAAAATATAAACCAAATAGAATCAAGAACCTCTCGCCACTAGCTTCGTAAAGCAAGGTTCATCCAACATTCTCCTAAATTCCAATGAAGTTCCAAAGAAAAGAAAAAGATTCTTCTCCAAAATTTCAAAAAACTTTCCAACACACAAATGAACCCCATTTAACGTGATCAAATCTATTAGATGAGGATTCCAATTCCAAATTAAAAATAAAAGTCAACAACAACAAAGCAAGAGTCTAATTCTATGTCTCTTTCGATAAAGATGCAGAAGCCCCATCACTTTTCTCCTTCAAGAACTCAGTAAGCACCATGTCTTCTAAGAAACTCATCTTCTCCCTTGCCTCTAGTGTGGATTTGGCCCTGGATCAGGCCATACTCACCACCGCCCCCATCATCAAGTTTGGCCTTGGCTTCGAGCATTTCAAGGTCACTTGTGAGGGACCTGCCTACACCACAGTTAGTAAAGAGGAGGTGGCAGATAAAAAGCCACTTCTATAGTTTGACCTACAGTCTTATTCTGAGTTTCCCTCACTAAAGAGGAAGGCTGTAGAGGTTTACCTACCATGAGTGCCAGTTGCACCTACCACAGTTTCAATCCAGACTAGTACTGCCTCTACAGTTACTCCGATCTTTAAGGGGAAGTCT
The DNA here is from genome assembly GCA_021442155.1 of Cymbidium sinense. Taxonomy (NCBI): domain Eukaryota; kingdom Viridiplantae; phylum Streptophyta; class Magnoliopsida; order Asparagales; family Orchidaceae; genus Cymbidium; species Cymbidium sinense. The sequence goes on from CM038220.1 coordinate 175,548,978, forward strand.
ATTTTAGCTTCTAAGATAGTCTCTCCCATGTTCGAGGTTAGTTCTAGCTCTCATCCTGCTCCACTAACTAAGACACAATGCCATAATAAGAACTAAAAAATTAATAAACATTACAAGAGTATGGTGAAGGAGGTCGAAGAAGCCTCCCATGTCGCTGAAGAGGGATCCCCTCATGAGACCTTTTCACTTCTTGGTGGGAGTAAGTTTCACCCCCTCTCAGCTTCAGAGGGAGAGGATGATATTAGAAAGATTGTTGCATCACCCCATGATCTGGAAAGTATGAGACACCATATAGGGAGAGGAGGAAGCCCTATGTTGATCTACGGTATGTGCTCATGAGAGTTGGGAGAGCCCACAGATCTACCTTACATGACTTAAGACATGTGATCCCTATGATAGGGATCAGATCCATAGAGAAAGGGCCACAGAGGCCAAAGTTATGGCCCAAGTGGGCAAGAGATATAGACGGAGGTTCACCTAACAGTCGACAACCTCCACATTGATTCATCATTTTGATCGATAAGCTGATAGAGTTGATTATTCTGAAAGGATAGTACTCACTGGTTCCATCCATAGGAGGAGATCTCTGACAAAGAGGTAGACAGTGTCACCCCCATTATACTACTCCACTCACTGACCACCTTCACCTATTCATGTTCCACCATCCATGGTTCCTACCAAGTTTTGTAAGTGCACATCTAGAGAGAGAGCATCCCCTTTAGTGATATAGCTACATCCCATGGACCCCACTTCATCCACTCCACCCATTGAGGTGAGGCCAAGCTCCCCCGCTCGACTTTCCATCTCGATGATGGTAAAGAAGGAGTGGTGGACTAAGACTGTCATGGTCACTCCACCACTGTAGTTGGTGAATAATGAAAGAGGGGATACCGAGGTGACCCCTATGATTATAGAGTCAGTTAAGGAGAGTACTCTACCTGTCCGAAATATTCAGTGCATTTCTTCTTCAGAGCTTAGTCCAGTTGATAGTCACCATTCAGCCTATGTTCAAGTAGCACGAGGTCAAGTGGATGACTGATCTTTGGAGGATTCTTTGGAAGACTCTCATGTCACGGTGAGGCAGATGGTAGGGGATGATCAGTCTGACCATGAGGAGGGTATTGTCCATTTCAATGCTAATGAAGATGACCTATTGGATGATACCACTGAGATTCATATGGTCGATACCCGAGGATCCTCACATAAGGAGCAACTTAGCCAGGAAGGCATTGTAGTTGAAGAAGGTGAGGCATCAGACTCAACTAAATGCCTCCTCCAACAAATTAAGCTTAAAGATGGCCAAATCAATAAGATGGAGAGAAGGGTAGACGAGTTGATGGTAGTGGTCTTAGCCTTACAGAACCAAGCCCCAGTTTCACAACCTACTCCCATCGAGGCTAATCAGCATGAGCTAGTGCACATCATAGATCATCTCAAGAGCACTCCTATGGATAAAGATGACAGTAGTTTACATAGGAAGGTGACCGATAGAACCTCCATGCATGAAAAAGACATCAAGAAAATGGTGGAAAAACAAGTGAAGGAAGTGTTGGCATAAGCCTAAGGGAGCTCATCGGATCCAAAGGGTAGACACTACCTGGAGGAATTTGATGTAGTTCAATACCCCAAGGATTTTGTGCCACCATCCTTCAAGGTTTTTGATGGCAGTGGGAACCCAATGTAGCATGTAACACACTTCTGATCTAATTGTTACAACATCGATGGTAGCAACACATTACTCTTCCGATAGTTTGTTAGTAGTCTTTCTAGGATTGTATTTGATTGGTACGCTAAACTACCCAATATTCAGTGAAGCCTTTTACAGAGTTAGAGCAGCTCTTCATCAAGAAGTTTGTAAGAGCTCAGCAAATGATAATTGTAGGGGACCTTGTTGTAGAAAAGAAAAAACTGAATGAGTCCCTTGTTGATTACATTCTTAGATGGTGCAACTTAAGCATGAAATGTGAACCAATGCTACAGGAGAAGCATGCCATTGATATTCTTCTCAAGAATATCCATGGACTAGTCACCTTCATGCTCAAGGGCTTCACCATTAGGACATTTGAGAAATTAATCAACAAGGTAGCTAACATATAAGAGGAAGTCAAACAGTTGCCCTTATCAGACCAGTCATGTAAGCCCAAGCCTCAGAAGGTCTTTAAGAAGAAGCTAGGAATTGTAGCGACAGTTGACATGAGGAAGCAACTAGCGAAAGCACAATTTGAGATGCCTGGAGTTCAACAGCCTCCACTTCTGCCTCCACTTCCACTACCTCAGCTACCATAACGGCCTCCACCACAGCAGCCTACACAGTTGTGGTACCAGTATCCATCACCAGGTGGCTACTTTCTACCTACTCTTGCTAACAAACTCAATAAGCCATACTCATTCAAGAGGGAGGTAGTCAGGAAGATCTTTAAGAATCTTCTTAAAAAGCCTGATTGTTAGCTACCCGAGCCTAGAAAGTTGGGGAAGTGGGTAGGAGTGATGATCCTAACTACTATCCTACCACTACATGCTAGGCCATGTCTTAGAAGATTTCTTTACTTTTAAGGATTGGCTTGAGCATAGCTACAAGTCAGGAGCTATAGTTATCTCCAAAGAATACTTAGTATAACAACCTTCTTGTTCAATTAAAGTATTCTTCGAGGATACATCCAATCCTCTTAAGACAAAAGAAGGTTGGGATATCTCTTTATCTCTTACCTCTAAAAAACTAATTTCTAAAATCAAGAAACTTTTTCTTTAGGTTCTTGACCCAACTCAGACCTCCAATGCCAAGGATGGTCTGTCAGTTGTGAAGGACAACTCGGGGAGGTCAGAAGCCCATCAGTAGCAAGAGCCTTCACTTGCCCGGGATAGTACCATAGTGCAACCACCAACTGAGTCCATCACTCCTCTTTCCACAATTGTAGCTACCACATCTACCAACTCCACCACTGCCAATAGAAGCATTGAATATGCAGATGAGGGCACCAAACCCCTCATACTGCTTACTTTACTTGATTTCTATCTTATACCACCTCCAAAATTAAAAAAATCAATGAAAAAAATAACTCCACTTACATCTTGTCTACATTTGATGATCTCAGTAATTTTATTCCTATAGAAAGCTCTCCAAGTCATAACAATAATAACTTAAATAATTTTGATCAATTCTATTTTGACTTAGAAATGGATTTTCCTTTTCTGAATCATCAGAGTTTGCCACTTGAGATTGATTTGGAGTCATTCAACTCTGATGATCTATTAGGAGAAGTAGTAGGTATACTCGATGAGCAGATAGAACTTTCCACAAGCTCCTCATCTCATGAAGTCCCTGAAGTTAACCTCCATAGTGGCAAAGTTCTACCTCCTAGGGCAGCACCTCCAGATAAGAGTAAACAAGTCATTGGTTCTAGTGAGCAGATAGCCCTTCCACAAGATGCTTAACCCTTGGATATGCTTATGGAGGATCAGCCCAAAGTTGATTACAATGTCTTGGCACATCTTGGAAAGTTTCCAACTAAGTTAAGCATATATGATGCCCTTGTCTTATCCAAAGAAATGAGAGAGTCATTAGAAAAATCCTTACTTGACCCTGAAATATGCTTAACTCAGTTGGCCGCTACTGAAGAGGAGACATGCTTTTTAAATGAGATTGTAGGAGTTACATTCACAGATGAAGACATACTTCTAGGGATAATAGAGCACAACCTTTATCTCTACATTACAGTGGATGTTGGCAGATTTAGACTCTCCAAATTGTTGGTTGATCTAAGTGCACCAGTTAACATTATGAGTCTGAGAACTCTTGCCTACATGAGGATCGACATATTTAAACTCCAAATAAATAGGATGATGTTAAAAAGATTCAATGAACAAGGCGAGAGGGCTTTAAGCTTTATAGTGTTGCCTTTGGAGATAAAAGATTGGAAGATTGAAGCCAAATTTAACATAATAGATTTTGATACATCTTTCAATGCTTTGCTAGGGTAACCTTGGATACATGAGAACAACATGTTACCATCCTCTCTACATCAATGCATCAAGTTCCTAAGAGGTGGAATCGAGTATTGTGTTAAAGGAGATCTCAATCCATTTGCAGTTCATAAGGTCAAGATTTATGAGGATGCAGCCTATTACCTCCCTAAGAAAGAAAATGCTTCTCTTGTAACTTTAGTCAAAATGAAAAAGTAAAAGAAAGAGATAAGAAAGAAAAATGAAAAAGAAAGGAAAAGGGAATGAGAGGAAGACCTTAGGAGGACATAGATCCTGAGATTAAATTCCACCCACAGTTTGTTACTCCATTCGAACAGGTGGGGAGGATGACCTGACCTCCACCAAGAACTGGAATAGGCAAATCTAGAGGGAGTCCTAGAGGTGGAAGGCCTCCATACTTACCACCTGCCAAGAGATTTGTCTCAGCATCCAGGAGTACATCTGTTATTTACATAGACTTAGAATCTAGTTCAGAAGATGAGTCTTATGTAGTTAGCATGCCAGCCAGTTCTTCTTGATAGCATATCCCATTATAGGTGACACTCAAGCCAGATAGTGATGAAGACTAGGTCCTTAAGAAAAGCATGAGTGTATCCAAGTCTTTCTTATGTGAAGCTGTGAGACAGTGAATGTGTACCTTAGCTCTAACCCACTTTCCTCACAAAATGTTAAGAGTTTGGTAGTTAAAGAATCCCACAATGCATGTGCAACCCCCAAGATCCAAAAGTTTTACCCAAGAGCATCATCCTCAAGTAAACAAGGTAATGTTGAACTTGAGGATGATTCATTTAAATAATTAATAAAACTTCCTTTTGATTCGTACTTACCTTATGTTCTTAATTTGGCAAAGAAAGGTTTAATTCTGCATGCATTATCTAAGCATAGGTTAGAGTACTTCAAAAGACTAGGGAATAAGAAATTCAAGAGCTCTCAATCAAGACCAGAACTAAGCTTTCATATAGTGGGTCTAGTCAACAATTATGACTACTTCTTAGTCATCATCAATCATTTAGAATCTGATAGGTTCTTCTCAAATCACATCAACTCGTATGAGAGGTGTTCCTAAAAACTTTAGATGATCTAGATGATTTTTAAGTCAAAGATGCACCCCCAAAATTCAAAGAAGAAATTAAATCAACCATCGATGAACTCAAGGAGATCAACTTGGGAACTGAAGACAATCCATGCCTGACATACATCAGTTCCATATTGAACGAATATAAAACCAATGACTTAGTTAGGCTACTCACTGAGTTTAAGGATTACTTTGCATGGAGTTATGAAGAAATCTTAGATTAGCTCCTCACATAGTAGTTCATAAGCTAGCGATACAGCTTGATGCTAACCCTGTCAAGCAAGCTCCTAGATGCATACGATTAGACATTGAACAACAGATCATTTCTGAAGTAAAAAAATTGATCGATGCTGGCTTCATCCAGGAGGAAAAATACCCCACCTATTTGGCTATCATTGTCCCAGATAATAAGAAGAATGGCCAAATTGACATATGTGTCAGTTTTAGGGATCTTAATAAGACATGTCCAAAAGATGAATTCCCACTACCAATACTAAAATTAATGGTGGACATTACCTCATCTCATGCCATTTTCTCCTCCATGGATGGTTCATTTGGATATAACCAAATAAAGATGGCACCTGAAGATAAAAGAAACATTGCTTTTAGAAACTTGATCGGAATATATTACTATAAGGTCATGCCTTTTGGCCTTAAAAATGCCGAAGCCACAAACCAGCTAGCCATGCCTCAAATCTTCGACAAACTCATTCAACACCACGTCAAATGTTATGTCGATGATCTCGTAATCAAAAGTAAAGAAAAGGAAGACCATCTCTTTGACTTGAGAGTAGTTTTCGAGCGGTTAAATCAATACAACCTCAAAATGAACCCTCTGAAGTGTGCATTCAGAGTATCTTCAGGGAAGTTTCTTGGGTTTATTGTCCAACACCACAGAATTGAAATCGACATGAAGAAGATTAAAGTGATATTGGAAATTCCACCCCTTAAGAGTCTAACCCAACTCAGATCATTCCAAAGGAGGTTAGTGTATCTAAGATGCATTATATCCAACCTATCAAGAAAATGTCAACCATTTTTAGCACTAGTCAAGAAGGATGCCAAGTTCAAGTGGAATGATAAGTGCCAACATGCCTTTGAGAGCATCAAGCAACACCTCATGACATCGCCAGACTTAGCTACCCCTATCTCTGGCAAACCACTAATACTATACACTGCTATATTAGATGAATCCCTTAGCACTTTATTGCTCCAAGCCAATAACGAAGGGAAAGAGAATGCACTCTACTATCTCAATCATTGTCTAATACCTGCTGAAGCTAATTATCCTCTGATCGAGAAGCATTGGTTAGCTTTAGTCTTTCAAAACTAAAAGCTACGACACTATATTCTTACTCACAAAGTAAAATTGATTTCTCAAATCAATCCACTATAATATCTCATGAGATAGCTGACAATATATATACAGTTGGCTTGATGGTTAATGATTCTATGATAGTTTGATATCACATTTGTACCCCTCCATAAGGTGAAAGGACAAACACTCATAGATTTCTTAGCAGCAAATCCACTTACAGCAGATCTCTAACTTAGTGATGATCTCCCTGATGAATAGATCATGAACTTAGGGAATTCAAGCATTCACCATTGGGAGATGTACTTTGATGGTTCGGCTTCCTCTTAAAGAAGATAAAAATCACAATATATTCTCCCAAGCAAGGCAGGGGTAGGAATAGTCCTCCTAACACCTGGCCGCTATATAATGAGATTCTCATACTATTTATCTGAGCCTTGCACCAATAACGAAGCCAAATATGAGGCTCTGATTGTCGGTCTAGAGTTAGCTAGCTTGCTAAGCATTCAAAATATCAACATCTTTAGAGATTCACAACTGGTCAGAAACCAGATTGATGGGTCCTATAAGGTCTTGAAGCCAAAGCTCCATTACTACCACAAGTACCCTATGGAGTTACTAGCTCAAACTCTAGATGTCACAATATATGGGATCCCTTGAGAAGAAAATGGCATAGGTGATGCCTTAGCCAAACTCACCAAGGACTTGACATGTCCAGAAGCTGAGTCCATATCAATAGAGGTCTGCACTATACAAGTCCTACCTCTTATTGATGTTGAACTCATTGACAAATACTCTCTTAAAGGGGAGGTTGTTCTTGCCCAAAGGATGAGGAACTGGATTAGAGGCAACCCTTCATTGACAACATAAATAAAGACAAACTACCTCAAGAGAAATCTCAAGTACATCAAGTGAAGCAAATGGCACTCTCCTAAGCCCTCATGGATGGTGTCTTATACCAGTAGTCCTTTGATCATATATGGTTACACTATTTAGAAAAACATGAAGTCTATAAGATTGTGATCGAGGTACACTCAGGATTATGTAGAGCTCATCAATTCGATCCCAAGATGAAAGCTAAAATCAAAAGACTTGGGTATTACTAGTCGATAATGATCATAGATTGCATGAACGTAGCAAAGCGCTGTCACCAGTGCCAAGTACATGGAGTGATCCTACATCAACCTCCCAACATTCAACATTCAACATTGGCCTATAGCCATTTGAATGTTGGGGCACTGACATAGTGGGTCTGATTGAACCTTCTTTCATCCAAGGGTCACCATTCATCCTAATTGCTACAGACTACTTTTCCAAATGGGTGGAGGTGATTCTGCTCAAAAAGTCAAAGCTCGGCATGTGCCCTAATTCTTTAGGAACCATATCATATATAGATTCATGATACCCTATCGAATCATATCCAATAATAGTACCACTTTCTAGACCACCAAGATCAAAAACTTCACCCAGACACAACATATATTGGAGATACTCTACCATCTATTACATGCAAGTGAACGATTTAGTAGAAGCCTTCAACAAAACTCTCATCCAAATACTCAAGAAGACACTCGATGATAATAACAAGCAGTGGCATGAGAAGTTAGTTGAAGCTTCATGGGCTTACTGTACTACTTACAGAACTCCAACTCAATCTACCCCATTCTCCTTAATGTATGGGTTCGAAGTTGTTTTACCATTAGAAGTTTAACTCCCATCATTATAGATAGCTGTGGGTAGCAAAATTACAACCAAATAGAATGCCAAGTTGTAGTTAGAAGAACTCAAAGGTTTGGAAGATAAATGCTTACATGCATGCCATAACCTCAAATTATACAAAGAAAAAATAGTTCAAGCTCATAACAAGTTGGTCTGTCCTAGAGCCTTTCAAGTAGGAGAGCATTTTTTAGTTCTAAGAAGACCAATTGTTGCCCATTGAAAGATGGGAATAAGTTTGAACCCACTTGGGAAGGCCCTTTCACCATAAAAAAGGCCTACCAAGGTGGATCCTATCAACTTATCAACCACAAAGGAGAATGCCCAATGCTTCCTATCAATGAGCATTATCTAAAGAAAAACTATCCATAAATAATGTTCAAAATAGTTTTTCATCAATAAAATTCCTCTTTTATCAAACATCTCTTCAAATTAGAAGCTTTCTAATTACCAAATTTTATGGTGGATCTAGAGCGGCATCCTATCCTTCATTAGCACATCACAAACATAAAATTGCACACAAACACAAACAAATCAAACAAAAATCCATTTGCTTCGGGCTACCTTAAGTTGAGATAAGACCTCCAATAGCCCTCACTCAGTAGCTGCTCTAGGTCAGGCCAAATTCACTACTTAGCTAGTGTATCTCCCCAGTGGTCTTTTTGCTTAAGAGGATGTGAGTCCCCATGCTTTTTTCTTAACTTGACCACAGCAAATCGATGAGCAGCTTGTTAGTGTGGTATGTCTTTTTGCATGAACAATAAGCTACCTTGATGCTGACTTTTCTTAAGAAGATGTGACTAGTTGCCATGTATTGACTAGGTCTGAGTTTATATCTAAAGATTGGGGTAAGACCCTTAGTGGCTCCTCTTCCTCCCAACTACTGCTTAAGTTCTCCTTCAGACTCCCAATTGGTAGTCCCTAGGTCGATAGTCTTCTAGTGACTATCTCAATGATCAGTTCCACTTAGGACAATGTAAGTCCCCGGTGCTTTCTTCATAGATTGATCATCATAAATTGACAGGCACCTTAGGTTGGATAGTGTTTTCCTTACTAACGACAACCCACCCGGTGGATAACACCTCTCAGGCAGATGTGAGGCCCCATGCTTTCTCCCTGAGTTGGCCACTATATACCTACATGCTTTATTTTTTAGGGATTAAGATAAGACCCCCAGAGGTACCTTCCATGTGGGTATTTTATTTGGACTACGTCTTCATGACTCCATCAAGACATGATCCAGGTTATTATCGAATTGGATAGTTCCCATTTTCTAGTAACCACCCCTATGGTTGGAAGCTCTATACTATGAATGTACAAACTATCCCTTGGGCCAGTAAACCTAAGATAGGCCAAAGCCCCCAATTCTTAGTGTGGCTCCTTACAAACCAATAGGATATACACTAAGAAAATAAACAAACAAATGAAATGAAATCTCTCATGGATTAGGATAGAACCCTTATAGACACCTCTTCCCAAGTAGGCATCCTATCTTTTAGGTAGTGTCAGTAAAACTCCTTATAGGAATCATCTTGACTAGTCTAAGTTGAGATATGACCCCCAGAGGTACTCACTTAATAGTCACCCTAAGTCAGATTTGACTTGTTGCGCCATCAATGGATCACCCCAATGGATGATTCTACTTTGGAAGATGTGAGTCTCTGAGCTTTTTTCCTAGTACAGCTATTGCAAACTGAAGGGCACCCCTTAGGTTGGATACTCTATACTATGTGGCCATTAGACTACCACTTTAGACTAGTAAATCTGAGGCAGGTCCAGATTCAAGTAACCCCTCCTTAGTACGGTCCATCGTAAATCATCAAGGTCCAAATAAAAATGAATCACACTCAAAATTAAATAAATTAAATTCAAACAAATCAAACTAAATTAAACCAAAACTCAAAATTCAAACTCAAAGATCAAAATGAAACCAATTAAATCAAAACCAAAATCAACATGCATCATTAAACTCAAACCACATCAATCAACAAAACCAAACTCGAATGAAACCAAAATCCAATTTCAAATAAAATTAATCATCATAATCAAATTAAATCAAGCAATCAATTCAATCCCAATCCCTAGAAGATTTCCTTCTACACCCCGGGCATAAATCAAATCAAATCAAATCAAACAAACTCAATCAAATCTCAATACCTAATGGATCCCCCTTTATTCCCTTAGCATAAATCAATCTTTATGCAATCAAACTCATGTGCAAATCCCGATGGATCTCCCTTCATATCCTCGACAAGAAATCAATTCTCAATAAATCAAACCAAATCTACTCATCTTTTTCATGCCCCTAGCATGAAGTGAATTGCATCATGTTAAGATTCATGGTTCCATCTACCTCTTCACTTGGGTATGGTGGCCATCTTTAATGCTTGTGATCTTCCTAGGCACTATTAATCATCTTGATCAATGAAAATATCCTAGACTTAGAAATCTTCTAGAAACTAAGATTTTCCTAGTCATAGGACACTTCTAGTGATTGGGAACAATAAACCCAAGCCTAGAGACATAAGAAGACATACCCCGAGCTTAGGTCATACCATAGGGTAAATAGGGCTGACCTATCCTATGACCTAAACCAAAACCCATGCCTATCCACTCTTCCAAAACCCCCCAAGCCAACACAATCAACTTTAATTGGATTTCATTTCATATCCAAGCTCCAAGCAAAATTAACTTAAACTCTTAACTTAAACCAATTTCACCATCATCTTATGGATCAAACCCAAATCCAATTCAATTAAACCACATCCAATTGAACTTCACAAAAGCACTCCAACTATTCAATTCTCTATTTCAAACCCTTGTAATACCTACAATCAGACCAATTGAGCCAAATTAATTAAATCAACCCAAATTGGCCCATTTGACCCAAAGGGCCCAAATGAGTCAAAACCTAATTAAACCCAAATAAATTGTAACCGAATCCATCAAACAATCCCAAATCAATCATCAAACTCATCCCAACCTAATTCAACCCAATTAAACTCAATTGACCCATTTAGTTCGCTTGACCCAAGGTGACCTAAAGGACTCATTTGATCCAAAATTTAGTCCAACCCAAATTGGATTGAATCAACCCATCCAACCTCCTCAACAATGATTGTTGATCATCCTTGATTGACCAATTACAATCAATTAGGTCAAACCAAACTAATTTGATCACTTGACCCAAGTTGACCTAATTATCCTATATGAACCAAATTGAACCAAACTTCATTCTAAACTCAATTGATTGAAACCAATACCTCCAATCAATCATAAATTGAGTATTGAATATAATTTGACCACGAATTGGACCTAACCAAGCCCATTTGACCCTTTGACCTAAGTTAACCCAATTTGACCTAAAGGGCCAAATTGAGTCAAATCTCCTTTCAAACCTAATTGATTCAAACCAATGCCTCTAATCAATCGCAAATTGATTTTTAAACATGATTCAAGCTTCAATTGAACCCAATTTGATCAAACCAACCCAAGTGACCCATTTAGCCCAATTTGACCTAAAGGGTAAAATTGAACTAAAACATTCCAAATCCAAATAAATTTAAATCAACACTTACAATCATTCTCAAATCTTCAACTGAATATAAACCAACACTCCACCCAAGCCAATTCAATCAATTTGACCAAATTGGTCAACTTAGGCCATTTGACCCATATGAACCCATATAAGTCAAAACAAAATCCATTTAAAATTAAACCAAACCAATTACCCCAATATACTCCAAATGATCAAATTAACTTACCTAAACCATCAAATTGACCTAATTTGACCAATTGGTCAACCTAACCCAATTTAATCCAATTTGACCTATATGGGTCAAATTGAGCCAAACACATCCAAACGAGGCCCAAACCCAACCAAACTTAGCATGACCCATCCTTAGGTCATCATGGGTTAGCCCAAATAGACCCAACCCATGTTGGACCCAATTTAAGCCAAGACTTAATGGGTAAACCCATCCAAATAAGATAAAATCCCCATTTGGATGGTCTTACCTACTCACCAACCCTTGGTAGCTCTCCTTAGCTCTTTTTGGACACATGGACCACTGACTCACCTAACCTAAAGCTGATTGGGTTAAGCCATAGGTCAAGAGAGGTGAGTTAACCCATGTCTTCCCATTGGCACACTTGGGGGAGGATGTACACACCACCTCAGCCCATTAATGATGCCTCTAACAACCTACACTGTCTAAACAACTACCAAAAGCCAAAATGATCCCAACCATTAGATCATTTTGGGAGGAGGGTATACCCCTCCTCATCAAATTAAAACTAAGGAGAGAGCTTCCTAGAGAGTTTACAAGCATCCTTAGGGCATCCCTGAACCCTCTCATGCTCCCTATCATCGGCGAGACCAAAGTTGAACAAAATTGAACCCTCTGTCCATCCAACCCCACTCAAACCTCACCAAACTTCAATTAATTTTTTCCACACCTTGCCCAAGCTCCAGGGAGTTGAAACAAATTGATTCCCAATTTATCCGAGCAATGAAGACCACTCCTAGACCAACTATGGCGACTATTATGGTAGCATTTGGTCCACAGAGACTTTGGTGGGATGGCCTCTCGAGTTCTTCCCAATATGGCTTCATCTCTTCAAGACGAAGCTACCTCAATCATTGGACTGTCGATCTTGAGCTCCAGCGAGGTATATTTTGGTAAACTTTAGAAAATTCAAAAAGATTTGGCCTTTTGTGAAAGATTTTGTGATTTCATGCCATTTCCACAATAGGATCTCCTTAGATCTCTTCCCCAAATGTTTCGGAGTCAATCTCAACATCTTACAACTTCACCACCTCATTAGTTCTTCTCAACACCATCCACCTTCCACTGCTTGGGGGATGAAAAATCATCCATCATCCATTTTGCATGATTAGAATGGACGATCATGATTTAATCCACTAGAAATCTTGATTTAATCCATTAGATAACACGGGATTAATCCCTACCAACTAATATAAGATCAGACGATGAGGACAAAATCGCACCTGTCATCGCTGACTCATCCACCATAAGGGATAATTTAAGTAGTCTATCCTGTGGTGCCATGTAGAACATGACACCACATCAGCTCCCGCATGGCGTCGATGGGTTAGGGGATGAAATAAGTGTTTGAAATGTAATTAGTTAGCTAGAACTTAAAAAATTCATAATTAATTATAGAAAAATCCTAAATATATAAGTAAACCTATTTTAGAAAGGGTAAACAGAGGAGAATTTAATAAAAATAAGATACCTAAAGTTTAATTAATGAATAGTGCTTAATTAGGGTTTAAGGTTTTTTCTAATTATATTAATTAAGCCTTAATTACTTGGTCGTTTGATCTTAAATTAAATGTTTTGATTCCTTGGGATGTCCTCTACCTCTCATAATTATTTTAGGATTTATTTGCTAGGTATTTAGAAAATTTTAGAATTTAACCTTAATTACCCTCCTTAATTAATTTAATAATTATTAAAATTATTAAATAGTAATATTTTGATTATTAATGATTATTAATCACTATTAATAGTGAAATGATGGTAAATGATCAAGGCCTCCTCCTTGGTCATTTGCCATTCTTCCATGGGACTAATTTGTTTAAATAAAGAAATGATTAAGCAATTAATGATAAAATTAAACTAAATTGAATTTATGGGTTCCTCTATATGTGTTCAATAGCATAAATACCCCTAAGGAAATTTTGGTTAACCGATGGGTGGTGTGGGAATATCATATAGGTACTTAATTAGATTCTTCTTTATTTTGATTAATACTTAATTATGAGCCTTATTGCTTTAGGTCCATTAGGAGCATTGCAAATTTTAATTTCTCATATGCATATCATTGGAGGCTCGTGATTAAATGATTAATTGAATTAAAGAGACTTAGGAAAAGGAAATTGAATGAATTGCTTAATAGTTTGAACTTAATTAATCCATAAAATTCATTAATTAATTTTCATTAAACATATTAAGTCACCAATGTGGGATGGGGTTGAAATAAAAAATATTATTTCTCCTCTCTAAGTTCAATAATTCAAAACCTAAATCAAATTCTATCAGAAGCTTTGATTGATCTTAAATAGTTTCATTTAATGTAATCGTCCATAGGAATTAATGTTGTTGAGTGGATTATGTGGCAATGTTTAATTATTCCTTTTCAATCATTATAAATTTTGTATGTCATTTTGATATCATCCATTCATATTTTCAAATAAAAAATTAATTGAATTTATTATGTGTAAGTTGCATGTGTTGGATTAATCATATTATATGTGTGGCTATTATCACTAATAAATTCTAAAACTATTTTCAAAATTATAAATAATGGTTTAAATTGATGTTAGTTATGAATATTGTACATGATCTATATTTGCTTATAGCTTAAACATGTTAAAGTATTATTTTATTTTCATGATTTATGTGTACGTTTACAAAAGTCTGAATGCTAGTAAGTATATAGTCTGGACATCTTAGGAATACGAGACTTTAAGTAACCACATGGAGGTCATAGATTACCTCACTTCCTTTGTTAACAATAGCACGTACTTACTTAATTTCATTCTTATGTGTACATGTACTAAAATTTTAATAGAACTTTACTTTACATGAATAAATAAATTTATTAACACACAATCTTTTGCGTGATTCTCATTCTCATGATTATGTATACATTCATGTGTATTTAAGATACCAAGTATATAGTCTAGACATCTCGAGAATATGAGGCTTTAAGTAGCCCCAAGGAGATCTTAGAATATCTCACTTCCCTAGTTTAAACAATGGCATGTACTTGCTTAAATCTTTAATACATGTGTATGTGTATTTAGCTAAGGAATGAAATCCATCTTTTCTATCAAAAGTATATGCATTCATAATCATTTAGGTGTGCCAAAATACATTGCATGCATAAGTACTCTAAATTCAAAATCATATGCATGTAAATAATGATGAAGAAGAATAATACAACATTATCCATGTGATAGTAATTCAATCCCATTATCTTAAGATGCCTTTCATGTTCAAATGGAATTCTTTAAGATTAATCCAAACTTAGGATTAATAAAATATTTAATAAGTCATTCACTAAAAGAAACCAAATAATAATAACATGCCTTTATAAAATAACTTAGAAAAGGGATGAATGGGGTTAAGCCTCTTTTCTCTCTTAATAGCAATTAGATGCTAAGTAAATATCAAATGAAACAAAAGAAAGTACAAATTTAAATCCACCAATTATCTAAATAACTTGTAATGAAACCACCCTCATGTTTAACTTAAATAATTCCAAACCTTAGACAATTATAATTCTAAAGCTTAGCTAAGACATACCACATTAAGCCTAAGCACACACATTAGAACACTAAGTCACCACTCTTACCTCTAAGTTAGGATGGTGTATGTTATGATGAAATGTTTTAGACTAGATATTAGATCATTATTAGCCTAATGTTTTTTCTATAAGGGATTATGCTAAAGGGGTTGCTAAAATAAAATAAATATAAATTCTTTTGCTTTCAGGTTGTTTTTACCCCCTTTGCATAATCCATATTAGGATAGGTGGGCTTGGTTACCCATGTGTAGGGTGCTAAGTCCAAATTATATAATATAACTATTTGGGTTTCCATGGCTGGTTTAACTAACATCTGTCTTGCAGATGTAGTTATATTTTGCTTTCAAAATATGTAATTTTCTAATAGAAATTATGACTAGTTTTATGGGGTTTAGGATGAGTGTAGAGAAGGCAAAGTCTGGAGGCCCTATGAAGCCTTGGAACAAAATAAAGTCAAATAAAGAAGAAGAAATGATGAAAATGAAGACCCCATAACATTTAAATCAATTATAATTGTAAAACTTTATTATAATTTGAGTTGGATAAGGGTAGCTCACCAATTTCTTCTCTTTTGGTGTAGATGGTACTCGACCGCCTCTTATTCTTTCATGATAATCTATAATTGTTTGATTGTTGTGTTTAAATTGCATAATAGAAATCGCATGTTCTTCATAAGTTTTATAATCTTGATGTTTGAATGTGTGGCTTGGATGTGATAGGCTCTTTAAGATAAAAATTTATTTATCTACCCCCATCAATAACTCATAAATAAATTGTAAAATAACTCATAACCTCACTTTAAAGCTTAGGATATAATCAAGATAATTAAAAGATTTAGCAACCCCTTAGGTGAATGTTGAATGTTCTAACATCATGCATAACATATTATCTCATTCTTGAATAGGTAGGGTCTCCACTATTGCACGATAGGGGAATGCTTGACCTGTGTGGCATCCCTTGTAGTGGAGAACACCTCCTCCCACTGATTTAGCCAATAACCATATTTCTTCATGCATTTAGGCATAACTATCCTATGCCCTTGTCTAAATGATTGTGTCCAAAATGATATAAAAATTTATAAAATTTTGCATTTAGTCTAAGTCATATCTTCATGCCAATCATGATCTAGTCTCTTAAGGAGTGAGTTTAGGACTGTAATTTCTCGAATTAATTAAATAACAGCCTAGCTATCTTGCATAAACATAAGTCCAGCCTACATGGTTTTGAATCGTAGGAGGTGTTAGCTGGCGGCCATTCTAGGTAGTTGTAAGTCCAAAAAATTCGAGATGGGTTTACCCTCTCTTGAGGAGGTAAATCACTATATCCTATTTTTTGTTTAGACTTAAGTTATGATCTTAGCATATGCTAAGGCATTCTATCAAGTTAGGCTATTTATTTCCTTTGGGCTATGAATATAAGTCCTCACCTCTTAGGCATTTTCACAATCTTGTGCTAATGGATGTAAGACCAGCATTCTAATAAAATTTTAACTCAACTAAAATAAACTCTCTTTCAAACATATAAATCTTCTCTACGTAATAACTTTGAGTGCTTACTAGGCTTCCTTGTAGTCCCTACTTATCTTCTTTGGAATCCATAAATAAGTCTTTCCAAATTGTGCATTTCCACTTGATTTTCCAAAATACCTAATCCTTTGATAATCTAACCTTGAAATATTTGGAGATGTTGATTGAATACTTTAATAGAGAGTGTTCTTAAGAAATTCCCATTTCCTAGGGTGTAATTAACTATGGAATCTTTCTTCCATAGGGAACTAAGGAACCCAGCATAAAATAAACCCTACTTTATTTTTTCATGTAAAGTAAGGGAAAGATCTCTAGTATATGTGAAGACTCATCTGCCTTAAGAGTCCTTGTTATGTGTTTAGGCCATTGTAGGGTGATATTTCTATTTTTCAAGATAGTACATCATGGCTCAATGTCATACCCAATCACTTCAATAAGTATCCCCTAAGATCTATGTGGTGTCCACACGGCTCCAAATTAAAGCACCATGGAAAGCTTCACCAAGATGGTGGTCATCCTCATAGTTCAGATGCCTCGTATGTGTAATCAAAGAAGTTGTCCAATTTAAGGATTGGAGCAATATGATTTCATGGTTTCAAAACCTAATTAGTTTCTAGTTTATTTTGAGTTTTACCTAAGGCTTTATTTAATGTGAAGTTTCAATTTTTTTTATTTTGTTTCAGCTTGTTTAGATTTAAGTTGGGTATAAAATTTAATTTTACCTATGAGCCTAATCGTCCAAGCATTCAATCACAGGAAAGTGTGACACAAAAAGAAACATAGAAAAATAAGTTGATTCTATTGTGCACCCAAAATAAATCAAGCCAATTTAATTTAATAAAAAGGCCAATGGGGTGGTCGTTGTACACCGAAGAAAGAAAAAATGGGCGAGCTCGCTCTTATACATCCCTAGAACTACAAGTCTAGATCTATGGGTCTTCTTTCTAAAATAGTTTTCTTCATCAAGGACATCCATTGGGCTTGACAAAGGACCACTAAACCTAACTTCTAGTAGGGTCAGCTCCTACTATTCCTAGACCCCATAGATTTGAACCTAATTCTAAGCACAAATTTACATTTTGATTTCAAAATTAATCCTAAGCCTTGCAAAACAAATGTTAGCAAAATATAAATAGCACACCGCAGTTATATTTTATAAATGTATGGACTTAGCATTAACTTCTTACCAAGTTCACCTATCCTATGGGCTATGCTTAAGGACTTAATCGCACCTGCAAGAAAATAACCTTTTTAATTTATTTATAATAATAGTTATTTATAGAATAGCCCCTATAGAAGATAATGTTAGATCTAATAAGATCATCCTATCATTCAATCTAACAGGAAAATAATCCTAGACATGTAGTTTAAAATAGTACACCACAAAAACACATAATATCACAACACATCAGTGGCAATCATATTCTTATAGAATGACCTAACCTAAGACTAGGGTGACCTAATGATCTAGTGTGTGAAGAAAATAGAATAGGCTTGTGTAGTAAGACTTTGTTAGGCCCCTTTAGTTCAAGTTTCAATTTGGAGTTTGAATTTGTTTGAATTTTACCTTTGGATGGTTTCAATTTAAATGATTTAGTGATTTATTTTCATTTTCATTTCACTCTTATTTAGTTAAAGTGAAATTCAAGTTTTCAAGAATAAATGGTGGAATAAATCTCACTTTTGGGTGGAACCTATTCTATTCAACATCTTGACTCTTAATGGAATGAAACCTTCATCCTAAGAATTAGTTGAATTAAATAATTCAAATAATTAACAAGAACTTAATTAAATAACAATAAATCAACCAAATGTCCAAAAATTATGAAAGAACCCCATTAGAAACATCTTTCATAGAAGAATCAATGAAAAATGAAATTCCCAAATGACCATCAAATTAAGCCTAATTTAGGTTTTAATGAAATTATTAAAACCTTAATTACACCGTAATTATGAATCTAATCAAAATGAAACTTTACAAACATGAAATTAGCATTGAACCTCACTTGTCATAAACATTTCAGACCCAATTGACCTTTGTATTGGGAATACTTGAATTTCTAAATTTTTAAGTCAATATAAATCAAATAATTAACAAAAGAAAATCCATAAATTCATCAAATCATGAAATAATGCCAATTAATCTTAATCAAGCATCAAAAATATTTCAGATGGTTCTCCAACATCCTAAATCAAATAACTTAATTATGTCCATACTTAAACTTTTAAGAAACTAATAATGAAATGTTAAGTTTAATTAAATTCATAATTAAACAAACCAATGAAACTTTAATCTCCAATCAATCTAATCTAATAATAAATTCAAACATTAACCTAAGTATCTTAAGTTAACATAAATTAAATCAAATGAAATCAACAAAATTCAACAAACCTAAACATAAGTTAAACCCAAAACATTAATGTAAACTAAATGAAATAATTCAACAAAAATCAAAAGAAATAATCCAACCAAGTCAAATTAAAAGAACAAACTAAACCAAGAATGAAAATTATATCAAATCAAAAGAATGAAATGGAAAATCAAATTCCAAAGAAAAGAATTCATCTTAAAATCTAAACTAAATTCAACCCTAAACCATCTAAATGATACTAAAAGGATTAATTAAGATACTTAAAGATCTTAATTAGACCTTCGGGATGAATCTTCATCTTAGGATGAAGGTTTCATTTCACTAGGGGTTAGGATGTTGAATAGAATAGATTCCTCCCAAAAGTGGGATCTTTTTTACTCTTCATTTTTGAAAACCTAAACTTCACTTTAACCAAATAAAATGAAATAATAATTAAATTAGATAATTAAACCATTTGAATTGAAATAATCTAAAGGTAAATTTCAAACAAACTCAAATTCTAAATTGAAACTTGAACTAAAGAACCCTAGCAAAGCCTTACTACACAAGCCTATTTTATTTTACACACTAGATCATTATGTCATTAACCCTAGACTTAGGTTAGGCCATTCAATGATTCTTTATGATTCCTTGTGATGTGTTGTAAAGTGATGTGCTTCACATGTCTTCATGGTGTACTATTTTAGATTGCATGTCTTGGATTGTTTTCCCATTAGAATGATATGATGTTCTTGTTAGATCTAACAATGTCTTCTATGGGGCTATGCTTGAAAGGACTGCTATCATAAATAAATTAAAAATGCTATTTTCTTGTAGGTATGCTTAGGTCCTTAAGCATAACCCATAGGATAGGTGGGCATGGCAAGCAGCTAATGCTAAGCCCATATATTTATGAAATATAACTGTTGTGTGATATTTGTATTTTGCTGACATCTTTTTTTGCAAGGCATATAAATTAATTTTGAAATCAAAATATAAATTTGACCTTAGAATTAGGTTAGGATCTATGGTCTAAGATTAGCAAGAGCTGACTGTACCAAAAGATAGGTGTAGTGGCCCCCTATGAAACCCAATGGATGTCCTTACCCTTATTTGGTTCATATGGATGGATAGAAATGATGCTAAATATAATGGTATTCTTATGAATCATAAAGCTTGCTCACATTATGCTTGATTAATGGCTATAAACAAAGCTATTGACATTTCTTTGCAAAAAGGTTTCTTCAGTATTTGGATTAAATTTGATGCTATCTTACTCATTGACATTTTGACTCCCATGAGCCCCATTTCATTTGAGATTGATTTTGATGATAACAAATATATGTTCAAGTTCTAAAAATTATATTAATTCAAGTGAGACATGAAATTCTTCAAACTTAGATTCTTCAGTCAAATTGGGAAAATTGAAGCTATTGGAAAATAAAAAAAATGTTTGTTTCACATGTTGAACCAGATATTTAGTGGAGGCATCGATCTGGAATTCTTGTGCAAGAAGAGCATGATGAAGAGGACACTATGGATGTAGAAGTCATCTATATGGTGAGACATATAGATGAACTGTCCCCTCAACACTAGCAGCTTCGTATATTGAACATGTTTTTTCTTAAAATATCTTCAACGAAAGTTTTTCGGAGGATATTGGTCTCGATTGGCTGGCGAGAATTGTTTATGTCGAAGCCTCCATGAAATAGGTTCAAAGAACGGGATTTGATCCGCGTCGGATGCGTGAGCATGAAGCATTCAAAGAATTAATTGAATTGCCATTTGATTGGTACACACCTTGTATTCTTAATCTAGCAAAGGAAGGTTTAATTTCACATAAATGGTCTAAACACAAGTCAATGCTTCAAAAAATTATGAGACCCCACTTTACTCATAAAAAAATGCAAGAATTGTCAATCAAGGCCTAGATTAGGCTTCATATAGTAGTAGGCTGGTGATGATGATTGCTTCGTCATCACTAATCATTTAGAATATGATAGGTTCTTCTTAGATCATAATAACTTATCTGAGGAGGTGTGTTTAGAAACTTTAGAGGATCCAGATGATCTCCAAGTCAAAGATGCAACCCCTAAATTTGAAGAAGAAATCAAATCAACCATCGATGAACTTAAAGAAATCTGCTGAGAAAATTTATGACACCACGTAGATCTAGACTTGTAGCTCTAGGCCAGGCTGTATAAGGGAACTGCTCGACTACTAGTCTAATCTTTCTTCCGGGGTGTACTGCGATACCCATCTACATTGGCCTTTTTTATAAATTAAATTGGCTTGATTTATTTTGGGTGTGCAATAGAATCAACTTTCTTTTCTAAGTTTTTTTTCTATGTTGTTCTTTCTTGTGATTGAATGTTTGGATGATTAGGCTCATAGGAAAAACTAAATTTTATACCCAATTTAAATATAAACAATTGAAATAAAAATATAAAAAATTTGAAACTTCGCATAACTAAAGTCTTGGGCAAAACTTAAAATCAATTAGAAATTAATTAGGTTTTGAAATCATGAAATCATATTGCTCTAATTCTTGAATTTGGCAACTTCTCCTATTGCACATAAGGGGAATCTAACCTGTGAGGATGACCACCTTCTTAAGGAAGCCTGTTTTCTATTATTGATTTGGCCCATAATCATTTTTAATTGCATGGCATTAGGCATAAAAATGGAAACCAAAGACCTAAAATGAATATTAAATGAAAGCTTATAAAACTCTAAACATATATGCATTAGTTAGATGCATTTTACACCCTACATGATCTTAGAGATTAGAGAGTGAGTCTAGATTCATAGATTCCCTTCTTTAAAAAAAATAGCAGCCTACCCATCTTGCATTTATGAGATCTAGCATCATGAATTCAAAATATGCTTGGTGGTGTTAGTAGCTTCTTCAAGAAGGTTGTAAGTCCGTAAAAGTCAAGAATAGTATAGTTCCCTCAAGTGAAAGGAATGGCCAATAATTTCCAAAATGGAACTAGGTCGAGCATTTAACTTGAGTCATAAGCACTTGTAGAATAGGCTCTAAAGCATCCTTCTCAAAGTAAGTCTTCAACCCTTGGCATTTCTACGGTCTTGTGCTACTAGAATCCAATCCCTTGATTTCTAAAAAAATATCAATTGAAAATCTAAATTAAATCCCAAAATTTAAATCCTAATAATAGGATAGTTGAAGTGCTTACTAGGCATCCCAATATCAATAGACATTTCTTACTTCATCTCAATTGGCCTCCCAAAAAACTCTTTCCAATTTGAATCATTCCCAATTGGAAATCCCAAATATCAATCTTTTAAAAATTGACTTAGAACTCCTTAGAAATAATAACTTATTTCTTTATCAAGAGAATTCTTAGAAAGAGACCCTTCTTAGGATGTAATTAACTATAGGGGCTTGCCCACAAAAAAGAACCATGAACCTAGTTTAAATTAAACCTTATTCTACTTTTCATGTAGTTCATGATAAAAATCTCTAGTACATAAAAGACCTATTAGCCTTAGGATCCTTTTATTAAATGATCGAATCCATTATATGAAAACATATTTATCTTCAAAGATAATATTTTTATTCATTAATGATGCATTTGATCATCTAAATAAGAAATTCCTAAACTCTACGTTGTGTCATAAATTTTCTCAGCAGATTTCTTTAAGTTCATCGATGGTTGATTTGATTTCTTCTTCGAATTCAGGGGTTGCATCTTTGACTTGGAGATCATCTGGATCCTCTAAAGTTTCTAAACACACCTCCTCAGATAAGTTATTATGATCTAAGAAGAACCTATCATATTCTAAATGATTAGTGATGACGAAGCAGTAATCATCATCGTCCACTAGGCCTACTATATCGAAGCCTAATCTAGGCCTTGATTGACAATTCTTGCATTTTTTTATGAGTAAAGTGGGGTCTCATAATTTTTTGAAGCATTCTGACTTGTGTTTAGACCATTTATGTGAAATTAAACCTTCCTTTGCTAGATTAAGAATACAAGGTGTGTACCAATCAAATGGCAATTCAATTAATTCTTTGAATGCTTCATGCTCAAGCTCTACATCAACTTCCCAGCTTGAGGATGTTTCTCCTAGATAAAACCTTTGAGATTTAGAATTTGCATATATTTTGGTAACTTCCTTAACTACTAAGCCCTTAACTTTCTATGAGGATAGTGGGGTTAGAGCTAAGGCAACCATATATTGTCTAATAATTTCACATAAATAAGATTTAGATGCACTTATGCTTTGCTTAAGGAGATATATTCTTCATTGTCAGGATCTAGTGTCACTGCCAATGAAATCCGCTAATGTAGAGAGGTAGCTACTACGTTCACTACATAGGACTCATCCTTTGAACTAGATTCCAAGTTTATGTAGATGAAAGGTATACTTCTAGATTCTAGAATGAACCTCTTGGTAGGTGGTAGGTATGGAGGTCTACCACCCCTAGGACTCCCTCTAGACTTTTCTCTTTCCTCATCCTAGTGGAGGTCGGGTCATCCTCCCCACTTCTTCACATGGAGTGACAAACTGAGTGGAATCTAATCTTGGGCGTTATGTCCTCCCTAATGTCTTCTTCTCAATCCATTTTCTTTTCTTTCTTTTCTTTATCTTTTTCTTTATCATTTTGATTAAGTTCTTGAGAAAACATTTTTTATTTCTAATGGAGGGTAAGAGGTCGCATCTCATAAATCTCACCTCATATACTAAAATAGTTTGAGGTCTCCTTTGACATAAAATATTAAATCCCATCCCTGATGAACTTGATACACTGATGTAAGGAGGATAGAACCATGTTATTCTTATGAATCCAAGGTCACCCTAGCAAAGCATTGAAAGATGTATTAGAGTCTATTATATGAAACTTGGCTTTAATCTTCCAATCGTCTATCTCCAAAGGCAACATTATCGAGCCTAAGGCCCTCTCACCTTGTTCATTAAATCCTTTCAATGTCAATGATGTAGAACATCATGTGGATCCAAAAATTTTAGTTCAAGGTCCATTTACAAGATCTTAAACTAAAGCCTAAGAAAATTCAAGAAAGAAGAGGGCTTAGCCCATTAGCCTAGCATGGCCCATTTTATGATTTCATCTTTTTTTATTTATGTAATTTTTAATTTTCTTATAGAAACTCCATGTTAGAAATTTTGAATTTAACAATTCAAAGCATGACATGTGAGATGGTTGAATCCACATAAAATAATAGCATGTGAAAAAATAAAATAATAAGGCAACTTAATGCTTTACTTTAATGTGGCCACCCATCTTTTCCTCCGTGTTTTGAATTCTTCTCTTTTGAAAGATGTTTGTAATGGCTATAAGTAGCCCCCTTGTTAAAATGAAAGGAGATCTTTTGGTAATTACAAATTATTTGAGTTGTTCTTGTGGTTTTAGAGCTTAGTGGCCAAACCTTGACAACCCTTGGTGGAAACGCTAGTTATCCAACATATCTTCTTTCCTCACCTAAAATACCCAAATTCTCTCAATCTCACCAAAAGAAAGAATGCCCACCTCCATCAAATTTGGTATCAGAGTGAAGCTTGGAAGAAGAAAATTTGGTCAAAAGTTTTCTTCAACAAAGGAAGCATCTCAAGTGGTGGGCTTCTCTTCAAACTTGTGAGTTTGCTTGGACTTGTGAGGTTAATTAATTTTCTTTTATATGATAGTTTAAACACATATTAGTATCTTGGAAAGATATATATTCCTCACAAGTTTATGGTAATAGCAGAAAATTCTAATTAGTAAGCTCCATTATATAATTTAGTCAATTTCTTATTGTGTAAACTATTACCAACCCTTCCCAAAACAAAAAAAAATTAAGAGAATACCTTAGTGAGGTAGCTTCACCCTAAAACAACCTAGCCATTAGTAAATCAAAATCTAATTGCTTGCTTTATTATTATTTATGGTTAATTTTAGAAGTTTTTTATTAACTTATGATAACTTGCTTTCTAAAAAAGAGGCTTAATAAATTTGAGCATTTTTATTCATTGCATTAAAAAAATAAAAAATTCCATGCATAACAATGTAAGTGTTAAACTTGCATTTTTGGAAGCTAAATAGAACTTTATCAAAAGACCTAAACTGCCTAAGGAGTGCATGGGATGTAAGTGGTCTTGTACCCACTCCACCCTCCAACTCTTAGCCTAAAATTTTACTTTCATTGAACAATTATATTATTATTTTTATCTTTGATCCCTTTTAATATATCTTTTTTTAAAAAAAATCTCATTGCACCAAAATCTATCTCTAAAGACCAAGTGAAAATTTTGACTAGATTAGTTGATGCCTTAGATCTTAGGATCCATGATAATGAATTAAAAAATCTACAAATATTAGAAGAAAGTAAAAAAAATCAAATGCAAGAACTTAAATAACAAATGCAAACTCTTATAGGTCATCTACAAAATAATAAAGTACCAATACCTGCTCAGACTGTGTCAATAAGGATAGACGAAGAAGATTCATATCCAAACCATAGTGAAAAGCAACCACTTAGAAGACCATCAATTATTAGAAAAGGTGGATGGGGAGAAAATTGTTTTAAGACTTTAGAAGACTCTAATGATCCATCTCAAAGAGTTAAAGTAGAAGCCCCAACTTATGATGGTATACATGACCCAAATAAATTTCTTGATTAGTTAAAATGGATGACTTCTTTGATTGGTATAAATAGATGATTACCAAAGGGTTACTTTTGCTAAAATTAAATTGATAGGATATGCTAAAATTTATTAAACAAATGCTTTAGCTAAAGAATAAGGATTAGGAAGAACAAACCTCACTCGGATAGAACTGAAAGAAATGTTAAGAGCAAAGTACTATCCTAGGCATCATGATAAGAAGCTACATAGTCAATTATTATATTTGAGATAAGGTAATCATCTTGTAACTGTATACTTGAATACTTTTGAAGATCTAGTTTCTAGAATTGATTGTGCTGATAATGATTGGCAATTAGCCAATAAATTTGTTATTGGACATAGGACTGACATTAGAAATGAAGTTGAATTATTTGACCCATAATCTTTAGAGGAAGCATTTCATTATACCTTATTGGTTGAACAACAAAAGAAATATGCATCCATCTCTAAAACTAAAAGTCAAGTTCCTTCCATTTCATCCCATAAATCTATTATTAGACCTGCCCATCTAAATGGCTTGACCCCTTTGCCTAAAACTTCAAGTGAAGGGAGCTCTGAGAGCACTAGGGAAGTAATATGTTTTAAATGTCATAAAAAAGGTCATATCCAAAATTAATGTAAAGTTCAAATCTTATTTTTAGAAGAAGTTGAAAACCTAATAGATGATAATCTAGAAGAAGTTTATGATGACACCCAATTATCTCGATGAAGAATTAGAATTAACTTATGACACCTCGGTTTATGTGATGACATTTCTTACTATAATTAAAATGAGGAAGATTAGAAGAGAAAGAACATTTTTAGCATGTATGTTTTGTGTAATGAAAAGAGATGTAAGTTAGTTATAGATGGAGGAAGTCCTATGAATGTCATTTCAACACACACCTTAACTCATGCCAACCTAAAATATGAACCTAACCTCGAACCATTTCATGTTAGGGTAAATCATGCACATCTTCCCATCATCAATTGATGTTTAGTTCCAATTAAAATAGGAAGCTATTAAGAACAAATTTGGTGTGATGTTCTCCTTATGGACATTGCTCATATTCTCTTAGGATGACCTTGGCTGTATGATATGAATGTTATTCACTATGGTAGGAAAAATACTTATATTTTTTAAACATAATAATAAGACTATTAGACTTCTACCAATAAAGCTAGTAAAGAAACACCCTCCATAGCACCACACAAAATAACTTCTTACTTGCAACCTAAGTCTCTATTGAAGAAAAATGCCAAACTTTAATTAATTATCATAGAAAATCCTATTATTAGGGTTAATACTAACTTTTTTTAATCTTATTTTAAAACATCTATTCTTCCTTCTTTGACCCCAAAGATAGAAATAATAGGTTTTGGAGTGTAATGAAAGGAATTTTCTAATCCATTTCTCTTTCACTTATTACATGTAAAAGAAGTCATACCAGACTATAATGAGAGTCACATACCTGTTATGGTCTGTTCTCTTCTTTCTGATTTTAAAAATATTGCACCTAATGAGCTTCCTGATAAGCTACCTCCTCTCAGAGACATTCAACATACTATTGAGTTCTTACCCAGTTCATAACTTCCTAATCTTCCACATTATAGGATGAACCCTACCGAGCATGTTGAGATTAAAAAACAAGTTGAGGAGTTATTAAAAAAGGATTTTATACAAGAGAGTCTTAGCCCTTGTACAGTCCCAGCTTTATTAACTTAAAAGAAAGATGGAATATGGAAAATGTGTGTTTATGGTCAGGCAATAAATAAAATTACTATTAAGTATAGGTTTCTTATTCCCCGATTAGATGATAAGTTAGATTTAATCTCAGAGACAAATCTTTTTTTCAAAGATTGATCTAAAAAGTTGATATCATCAAATTCAGATTAGATCAGGAGATGAGTTAAAGATGGCTTTTAAGACCCTTGATGGACTTTATGAATGGCTTGTCATGTCCTTTGGACTTTCAAATGCTCCTAGCACTTTTATGAGATTAATGAATACTATTCTATATAGGTAATTTCTTGGTGGTGTATTTTGATGATATTCTAATTTTTAGTCCAAGTAAAAATGAGCATCTAAAATACCTACAAAAAGTCTCTGAAATACTTAGAAAAGAGAAATTATACATTAATTTTAAAAAGTGTTTTTTTGCAAGTTAAGGTAATCTTTTTAGGCTTTATTATATCCACTGTTGGACTTAAACTTGATCCTTTTAAACTAAAAGTAATCTTAGATTGGCCATCACCTAAAAGTTTTACTAAAGTTAGAAGCTTTCATGGTTTAGCCACTTTTTATCAGAGATTTATTAAGAATTTTAGTACCATTGTTGCTCTGATAACTGATATACTAAAATTAGATAAATTTTGTTGGACTCCTAATCCACAAAAGGCTTTAGAGCAAATTAAAGTTCTTATCACTTCTGCACCAATCCTTAAGCTTCATGATTTTTTTAAAGCCTTTGAAGTGACATGTGATGCTTTAGGAATTGGGATGGATGCAAGTTTAAGTCAAGAGAATCCTCCTATCACATTCGTAATAAAACTTAAATGAAGCCAAATAATGATATTCCACTTATGATAGGGAGTTTTATGTTGTAATTCAATTCTTAAGGCATTGGCGACACTATCTCTTACATAGAGAATTAATACTTAATTCTGATCATCATTCCTTCAAATTCATTAATACTCAAAAAAAATTAAGTCATAGACATGCAAAATGGGTTGAATTTTTACAAGACTACTCTTTTGTTCAAAAGCATAAACCTAGAATTGAAAATAAACCTATTGATGCTTTATCCAACATAAACCTAATGTTTCCCTCTTTAGAATTGAGAATCCTAGGATTTGATATAATTAAAGATGATTATATTGTGTGCCCTAACTTTCACCTAATTTATCCTGAACACCTAGATAAACCAATTACTTTACAAAGAACATTTTTAATAACAAAGGGATATTTATATAATGGAAAACAATTATGTCTTCTTCGATCTTCTCTTAGAGAATTTCTTATCACCAAGCTATACGTTGGAGGTGTAGCTGGTCATTTTGGAAAGGATAAGACCATATGTTTATTAGAAAATAGATTTTATTGGCCTTCAATAAAATGAGATGTTCAAAAATTAGTGGCTTAATGTTTAATTTGTAAATATGTTGAAATTATCAAACAAAGGTCTAGACAATACACTACCTTACCTATTCTTTATAGTCCTTGGGAAGACCTATCAATGAATTTTATTTGAGGATTACCTAAAATAGCTCTAGACATGATAGCATTTTTGTTAGTGGATAGGTTCTCAAAAATGGCTCATTTTTTACTTTGTTCAAAAATAAATGATGCTTCTTATATAGCCAAATTATTTTTTTAGAAAATAGTGTGACTCCATGGTCTCCCTTTTACCATTATTTCTGACAAAGATGCTAAGTTTGTCTCATAGTTTTGGAAAAAATTATGAAAATTATTAGATACAAAATTAAAAATTTCTTCTGCATTTCACCCACAAACTGATGGACAAACTAAAGTAGTCAATTATACCTTAGGAAATTTGCTTAGATGCTTGGTAGATAAAAGTTTAGGAAATTTTGATTACATTTACCAACCTTAGAATTTTCCTATAATAGTACTATTTCTAGAACTACAAAAAAATCACCATTTCGTGAATATCTATTGTCAAAACCCAACAACCAATAGATATAACAAACCTACCATCTCATGTATTTTCGTAGCATTCTCATTTGCTAAAGATTTTCATAGCCTCCATGAAGATTTAAAAGAAAATTACTATAAGTAATGAAAATTATGCTTCTATTGCAAATCATAATCATTCAATGAAAGAATATAAAGAAGGTGATTATGCATTGATTCACATTCGACCTTAGCGTTATCAAACCACTAAATATAAGAAATTACATGCATGAGCTTATGGTCCATTTAAAATTCTTAAGAAAATTGGAACTAATGCTTATCACCATGATTTTCCTGCTGATATGCTCATTCATCCAATTATTAATATTGAAGATATTCTATCATATGAAAGAATTAGCAAACCCCCACTTTTTCAATCAACCTTTTTAGCAGGAGATATAGCACCGTACTTATAGAAGCCCTCTTTCTTTGAAGTTAACTATATTATCACCGAGGAAGCACCCATTAATCCAACTTCTGAACATCATTTTTTAGTTTGTTAGAAGAATAAGCCACCAGCAGAAAACACATGGTTGACCGATACTGATTTAAAGACTCTGGCCCCATAATTATTAGAAGATTTCTTCGATTTAAACTCTACAGAGCAGAGTTCAATTGAGCCCAAGGGAATTGATGTAGAATATCATGTGGATCCAAAAATTAAAGCTCAAGGTCCATTTACAAGATCTCAAGCTAAAGCCCAAGAAAATTCAAGAAAGAAGAGGGCTTAGCCCATTAGCCTGACAAGGCCCATTTTATGATACCATTTTTTTATTTATATAATTTTTAATTTTCTTCTAGAAACTCCAAGTTTGGAATATTGAATTTAAAAATTTAAAGCATGACAAGTGAGGTGGTTGAATCCACATAAAATAATAACATGTGAAATGAGTGGATGGAATAAAATAATAAGATAACTTAATGCTTCACATTAATGTGGCCACCCACCTTTCCCTCCATGTTTTGAATTATTTTCTTTTGAAAGATGTTTATAATGGCTATAATAGGCCCCTTGCTAGAATGAAAGGAGATCTTTGAAAATTACAAATTATTTGAGTTGTTCTTGTAGATTGAGAGCTTGGTGGCCAAACCTTGGTAGTCCTTGATGGGAGCTAGTTATCCAACATATCTTTTTCCTCACCTCCAATACCCAAGTTCTCTCATTCTCATCAAAAGAAAGAATGCCCACCTCCATTAGTCATCTTCTTTTATTAGAGTTTAGATATGTCAATCCTCAAGTAAGGGTTCATAGACTTATAATGTTCATTAATGCACCTGATCAACCAAAGACACCGGATAGCATGAACTTGCCAACATCCATAGTGATGTAGAGGGGCAGCTCTATTGTCCCTTGTAGTAGGTCTTCATCTGAGAATGTGACTCATAGAACTTCTTTTGAAAACATGCCTCCTCTCCAGCTAGATTAATAGTGGCCAACTAAGCTAAGCATATTTCAGGGTCAAACAATGCTTTAATTAGTGAATTCCTCATTTCTTTGGTTAAAATAAAGAGCATCATATATGCTTAACTTAGCTAGCCACTTTCTAAGATGTGTTAGGATGTTGTAGTCAACTTTTGGTTGGTCCTTCACAAGCATATCCAAGGGCGGAGCAGCTTATGGAGGGGTTATCTGTTCACTAGAACTAATGATCTATTTACCCTTATCTTGAGGTGCCACCCTAGGAGGAACTTTTCCACTATGAAGGTTAACTTCACTTTTTTATGATGAGGAGCTTATGGAAAGTTCTACCGCTCATTGGGTATACCGATAGCTTTCACCTAAAGTATCATAATAGTCGAATGACTCCAAATCTATCTCAAGTGGTGAGCCCTGGAGATTTAGAAAAGGGTAATCTATTTCTGAATTAGAATGGAATTGATCAAAATTATTTACATTATTATTATTATGACATGGAGAACTATCAATGGGAATAAAATTGCTAAGATCTTTGAAAGTAGACAGGATGTAAGTGGAATTATTCTTCTTCATTGATTTCTTCAATTTTGGAGGTACATGATAAAAGTCAAGCAAAGTAAGCGTATGAGTGGCACGCAGATACAATACTCCTATTGATGGAGATGGAGCTAGTAGATGTGGTAGTTACAATGATGAGAGGTATAATGCTAGACTCGGATGATGGTGGTGCTATGGAACTATCACAAGCATGTGATGGTTGTTGTTGTTACTAGGCTTCCACCCTCCCTGAGTTATCCCTCATAATTGGTAGACCTTCTTTAGTGTTAGAGGTCTGAGCTAAGTTAGGCCCTGTAAAGAAAGTTTCTTGATTTTATAAATGATCTTTTTAGAGGTATGGGATAAAGAGATATCTCAACCTCCTTTCATCCTAAGAGGATCAAATGTTTCCCCAAAGACTAATTTAATGAAACCAGAAGGTTATTCCACTATGAATTCTTTGGGGATCACTATGGCTCTTGACTTGTAGCCATGCTCAAGCCAATCCATGAATGTAAAGCAATCATCTAAGATATGGCTTAGCAGCGGTGGTAGGGGCGGTAGTTAGGATCATCACTCCTACCCACTTCCGTCAGCTTCCTAGGCTCATGTAGCTAAAAAAATTAAGCTTTTTTAGAAGGTTCTTAAAGATTTTCTTGACTACTTGCTTATTGAATAAATATGGCTTGTTGAAGATTTTCCTGACTACTTGCTTGCTGAATAAATATGGCTTGTTGAATTTAGCAAGAGTAGGTGGATAATAGTTACCTGGTGGTGAATACTAGTATCACTACTATGTAGGCTACTAGAGTGGCCTTTATGGTGACCAAGGTAGCAGAAAAGGAAGTCGGAGTGGAGGCTGCTGAGCTCTAGGCCTCTCAAATTGTGTTCTAACTGGCTACATCCCCTTATCCACTACTACTATTGTATCTGGCTTCTTCTTAAACACTTTCTAGGGCTTAGCCTTGGATGACTAGTCTGAGAAGGGTAACTGCTTGGCTTCCTCTTATAGATTAGCATTCTTTCTAATTAACTTCTCAAATATCTTAATAGTAAAGCCCTTGAGCATGAAGGAGGTTGGCCTTAAATATTCTTGAGAAAAATTTCAATGGCATGCTGCTCCTACAGCTGTGATTTGCATTTCATACTCAGGTTTCACCACCAAAAAATATAATCAATAACAAACTCGTTTGGTTTTTCTTTCTCTACAATGAGGTCCCTTACAATCACTCTTTCTTGAGCTCCTATGAATATCTTGATAAAAAGCTGCTCTAGCTCTATAAAGGATTTTATTGAACCATTGGGAAGTTCAGTGTATTAATCAAAGGTGACTCTAGAAAGGCTACTAACAAACTACCTAAAGAGGAAGGCGTCACTACCACTGGTGTTACAACAACTAGCCTTGTGGTGTGTTATATGTTTCCTAGGGTTACAACTATCATCGAATATCTTGAAGGATGGTGGCACAAAATCCTTGGGGTATTTAACTACATCAAACTCCTTCGAGTAAGGTCTATCTTTGGAATCGATAAGCTCCCTTGGGCTGTGCCAATGCTTCTTTCACTTAATGTTCTACCATCCGCATGATGTCATTTTCATACATGGAGGTACTATTGGCTATCTTTTATGTAGGCTACCAAAGATCCTCATCCATCAGTAGTGCTCTTAGGATGGTCTGGCCTATATACTAACTCAGGTCTATCAGCCTCCATAGGAGTGGGTTGAAAGACAAGTGCTTGATTTTGTAATGCTAACACAACTTCCATCAACTCCTCCACTCTCCATTTCATTCAATCAACTGATCATCTTTAAGTTTGATTTGTTGAAGAAGGCATTGAGTCTGATGCCTCACCTTCCTCAACTACAATGCCCTGAGCTTCTTAGCTAGGCTGTTCTCTATGCAAGGATCCTCAGGTATCAACCATGTGGACTTCAGTGGTATCATCCAAAAGGTCATCCTCATCGACATTAAAGTCTATCATACTCCCCTCTTGGTCAAACTAGTCATTTCCAACTATATGCCTCACTGTAGCTCAATAGTCCTCTAATATTTGCTATAATGATTGATCCTCAACTCTAACTAGAATTACTAGGACATATGTTGGGTGATGACTCGCTATTGGACTGTGTCCTAAAGAGATGATGCATTGTATGTTTTCAATATGAGAAGTGCTATCTCTGACCAATTCGATAATCATTGGAGTCAACATGGCATTTTCTTCTTTCTTCTCCTCCTATTGTGGTGGTGGAGTGACTTTTAGGTCATTCCTTCTTGTCTACCATTGGGATGGTTGAGTAGGAGAGCTCACCTTGCTTCAACCGCAGAGTGGATGGAGTGTGGTCCTTAGGATGTAATTGTATCACCAAGGGGGATGACTTCTCTCCAGATACTGACTTATGGTATTTTACAGGTACTTCAAATGATGGGACATGAACTAGTGTTGGTGTTCGGTGAGTGGAGCGATGTGGTAGTGACAACACCGGCTACCTCTCGCTAAAGGTCTTCTGCTTGAATAAATGAGAACTATCTAGTCTAAATGATCACTCGTCAGCCAATCAAGATGGTCAATCAATGTTGAGGTTACTGACTGTCTAGCAAACCTTCTCCTATCTCTTTCTTGCTTAGGAAGCAACCTTGGCCTCTATGACCTTCTCTCTATATATTTAATCCTAACAATTCTAGGGATCACTCACCTCAGGTCATGAATGATGGCAGACTCAGATCATTCATGGACTCTCCCTACCCTTCTAAGTACCTAACCTCATACTAGATGTGGGCTTCCTCCTCTTTATATAGTGTCTCATACTGCAAGTCATGGGGTGATGTTGATATCTTCTTCACATATCTCTCTCTACTCTCCTAAAAGAGGGTGAAACTTACTACCACCAAGAAGAGGAGAGGTCTCACAATGGACCCCTCTTCAGCTACATGGGAGGCTTCCTCAACCCTTGGCCATGTAATACTCTTAATCTTTCTATTATTGTGGCACCCATTCTTAGTCAATAGGCATGATGGAGTTAGTGCTAACCTCCAAGGTGGGAGAAACAATCTCAAAAGCTGTGACTGATTCTTCCTTTAAGAATCGGGGTCGCAAAAGAGCAGATTAGTCCTAACAAAAACTGTAGGCAAGCAAGGTACAGGCTGGGAACCTCCTCTAAGGCTTTTCTCTTTAGGGATAGGAACTTAATACTTGACTAGAGATCAAAGCGCATAAGTGGCTTCTTGTAGGCCACCTCCTCCTCACTATGTTGAGGGTAGGACTGTCACAAGCAATTTTAAAGTGTTCTAACCCAAGGCCAAACTTGATGATTAGGGATAAGGTGAGCATGGCCTAATCCATGGCCAAATCCACACCCAAAGTGAATGAGAAGATGAGCTTTCCAGATGACATGGTGACTGAGTGCTTGAAGAGCTCGAGCTTTCCTCTTTATTGTTGGAGAAGAAAGGCATAAGATTAGAGTTCATTCTTGTAATTATTATTTTGACTTAATTTTGAATTTTAACCCATCTAATAAATTTTGTTATGTTATATGGAGTTCATATATGTATTGGTGAGATTTGAAATTTTGAGAGGAAATGTCTTATTTAGTTTGAACTTCACATAAAGTGAGCTCAAATGAATTTTGAAGATGTTGCATGAACCTTACTTTGCCATGCTAGTGGCAAGAGGTTCTTAAAATTTTAGATTGACTTTATTTAGTTTATTTTAAGTGATTTCTTTGATTGATCCTTCTTACCTATTGGAGGTCCAATAGGGTTTTAGGATCTACTAGAGTAGGGTAGAAAAACCTAAAGGATGTTGTCCACACTTGCCTAAGGGCCTAAGGGTGATATATATTGGGTGCCCAATGAAAGGAATGATAGTCTTAAACTCACATAAAAATATAAGTCCATTATCGATGTTTGGAGATAATGATTTCTTACTAAAGTTGGAGAGAAGAACATTCCCCAACAGAGTCAATAAAAAAATCTATGGTGTTTTAATTTAGAGTGGTAGGGACACAACCCAGATCTTATGGGGTACTTATTGAAGTGATCAGGTGCAACATTAAGGTATGATGTACTATCTCAAAAGATAGAGACATCATCCTATAATGGATCTAATCACTTAATAAGGACTCCTAAAGTAAATGGGTCTACATATATACTATAGATCTTTCCCCTTCTTTACATCGAGAAGTAAAGCATGGTTTATTTTATGCTAGGTTCTCTAGTTCCCTATGGAAGTAAGCTCCCATTGTTAATTACAACTTAATAAATGGGAATTTTTTAAAAACAGTCTCGATTTAAATAGTCAATAAGTATCTCCAAAGATTTTGAAGCTAGAGTATTAAAGGATTGGGTACTTTTGGAAATCAAGTGAGAAAGTTCAAATAGAAAGACTTATTTATGGATTCCAAATGAGAATAAGTAGGAAACACCCATGATACTATGAAGCCTAATGAATGCTTCAATCTAACCTATAGTGAGGTTTTATTGATTTATTTTTTTAAAGTGAAAATTTACTTTTATTTAAGTTGGATTCTTTTTAGAATGCTTGGGCTTATAATCAAACAACACAAGATTGTGGAAATTCCTATGAGGTTAGGACTTATACTCATAGCCCAAAGAAAATAAGTAGCATCAGAACCTAAATCTAAAATGCTTTACCTAAGTCTAATTGGGAAAAAGGGACATAATGGTTTACCTCCACATGAGAGAATAGACTCAACTCGACTCTTCTGGACTTACAATCGCTTTGAGTGGCAGCGAACTAATACCATATGTGCTTTAAAACCATGTAAGCCGGTCTTATGTAGATGTAAGATAGCTAGGCTATTATTTAGTTAGGAAAGAAGCTAAGGTCCTAAACTCACTCCCTAAGAGGCTAGATAATGTTTGGTGTGCAAGCATGATTTATACTAATGTTAATAATTTTAAAATTTTGGATTATTTTGACACATTCATTTTGGACCAAGGATTAGGACAATTATGCCTATATGCATGATAAAATTTAGTCATAGAATAAATAATTAGAGGAGGTGTTCTCCACTACAAGGGATCACCCTCAAAGGTCAAGCATATCCCTTATCATGCAAGAGTGCCATAATATGATATACATGTTGTGGTAACATACAAATTCAGCTAAGGGGTTTCTAAATCTTTTATTATGTTGATTATAAACCAAGACTTTATGATGAGTTATAAATTATATTAAAATTTAGTTATGAATTTTTAGTGAGGATAGAAATTTTAATTTTATCATAGAGAGCCTATCACATCCAAGACACACATCAAATCATCACACTTTAAGAAACCTATGAAAAGTATGCCATTTCTATTGCATAAAATAAACATAATAATTAAACATTTAGATTCCCATAATAGAATAAGAGGCTGATGCATCTGGGTATCACCGTACACCCTAGAAAAGAAAAGAACTTGGGTATCCAAGCTCATCCCTTACTTCAAAGACATCAAGCACTACCTAATGACGCTGCCAGTTCTAGTAGCCCTTATCCCGGATAATTTATTGATCTGTTATACTACTACATTAGATGACTCCCTTTGTACTTTGTTGGCCCAAGCCAATGATGAAGGGAAAGAGAATTCACTCTACTACCTCAGCCACCGTATAATCCCTACTGAGATAAACTAACCACCTATCGAGAAGCATTGCCTAGCTTTAATCTTTGCATCCCAAAAGCTATGGCATTACATGCTTTCTTATAAGGTGAACTTGATCTCTAGGATCAATCCACTGAAATATCTCATGACATTGTCGGCGCTATCTGGACGGTTAGCACATTGGTTCATAATTTTATTGTATTTTAACATTACTTTCGTACCCCGTGCGATGAAAGGATAAGCATTATCTAATTTCTTAGCAACACGCCCACTTCTTGTTGACTCCCCGCTTAGTGATGACCTCCTTGATGAACAAATCATGAACTTAGGGACACTAGCATTCATCGCTAGGAGATGTATTTTGATGGTGCAGCTTCCTCTCAAAGGTGAGAAGAACTATGATATATTATCCTAAGAAAGGCAATGGTAGGACTAGTTCTCCTAACTCTGGGTCACGATGTGATGAGATTCTCATATCATCTGTCCAATCCATGTACCAACAATGAAGCCGAATATGAGGCTTTAATTGTCAGTCTGGAGTTAGCCATTACTCTGAGCATCTAGAATATCAACATCTTTGGAGATTCTTAATTAGTCATCAACCAAATTGTTGCATCCTATGAGGTTCTAAAGCCTAAGCTCCATCACTACCATAAGTACACTACGGAGTTGTTAGCCTAAATCCTAGAGGTTACCATTTATAAGATTCTTCAGGAGAAAAAGTTGTAGAAGATGCTTTAGCCAAACTCGCCAAGGAGTTAGCATGTCTGGAAGATGAGTCCAAATTGATAAGGGTCCAAAAAATACAAGTCTTATCCCTTATTGATACTGAATTTATTGAGAGACTCTTTCTTGAAAAGGAGGTTATCATTACCAAAAAGTATGATGAGTCAGATTGGAGGCAACCATTCATGGATTATCTAAATATAAGAAAATTATCTCAAGAGAAGTCCCTAGCACATCAGGTGAAGCAGAGAGCACTTTCCTATGCTCTCGTGGATGGCACCTTGTACCGAAGTTCCTTTGATCATATATGGTAACATTGTTTGGAAAAACATGAAGCCCGTAAGATCATGATCGAGCGAAGCTCATCAATCCGGTCTGAAGATGAAAGCCAAGATCAAGACACTAGGATACTACTGGATGTCGATGATCACAGACTGCATAGACATAGCTAGGAAATGCCATCAATGTCAGGTGCACGATGTGTTCTTACACCAACCACCCAACATTCTACACCCTACATTGGCTCATGGCCATTCGAGTGTTAGGATATTGACATAGTGGGTCCGATTGATCCTCCTTCTAAGGGTCACTAGTTCATCTTAGCTGCCACCGACTACTTTTCCAAGTCGACAGAGGCGATCCCACTTAGAGAGGTCACAGCTCAGCATGTGCTCTAGCTTATCAGGAACCATATCATATATAGGTTCGGGGTGCCTCGATGAATTATATCTGATACTGGAACTACATTCAAGAGCACAAAAATTAATGCCTTTACTCGAGATTAGATGGACATATTCTACCATCTACTACCCAAGGAAAAATGGCTTGGCAGAAGCTTTCAACAAAACTCTCATCCAAATATTAAAGAAGACACTCAACGATGATAAGCGATAGTGGCATGAGCAATTAGTTAAAGCCTTGTGGGCTTACAACACCACATATAGAACTCCAACACAATCTACCCCCTTTCTCTTTAGTGTATGGGTTTGAAGCGATTCTACCGTTAGAAGTCAAACTCTGATCACTAAGGATAGTTGTGGGTAGCAAGGTTACAACAGAGTAGAATGCCAAGTTACAGTTAGAAAAGCTTGATGATTTGGAGGAGAGATGCTTACATGCCGTAACCTCAAGTTATACAAAGCCAAAATGATTCAAGCTCACAATAAGTTAGTCCTTCCTAGAGCTTTTCAAGTAGGAGAGTTTGTTTTAGTTCCAAGGAGACTAATTGTTACCCGTTATAAGATGGGAGCAAGTTTGAACCCACTTGGGAAGGACCTTTTGCCATAGAAAAGGCCTACCAAGGAGAATCTTATCAGCTCATAAATCATAAGGCAGAGCGCCCGATGCTTCCAATCAACAGGCACTACCAAAATAAATATTATTCATAGATCTTGTTTCAAAACAATTATCAATGAAAATTTTCATCTCAAATTCCATCTCTTCAAATTGAAAACATCTTTGCTTGTGAATCCACCACGATGTGTTTAGGGTAGGTGTAAGGAACACGAGTGGCATCCTATCCTCCATCAACATAATACAAACACAAACTATACACAATCACATAAAATAAATAAATATCTTTTGTCTCGGGATTCTTTGAGTTCGGATAACATCCCAGTGACACTCACTTAGTAGATGCTCTAGGTCGGGCTAACATGCTACCCTGTTATTGTGTCACCACAGTGGTTCCTTATTTAGGAGGATGTAAGTCTGCTACACTTTCTTCCTGACTTGACCATTGCACAATGATGAGGGCCTTATTAGTTTGGTAGGCCTAACTGTGTGGCTAGTAAGCTACCTCATGTAAGTCTGCTATGCCTTCTTCTTATACTAGCCATCATACATTGACTGGGTCGAGTATATTTGAGGCTTATGATAAGTTCTCCAATGGTTCTTTTCCTCTTAACTACTTCAACTTTGGGTCAAGTCCTCCCATGGGACTCCTCGCTTAGTAGTCACCCTAGGTCGAATAGCATCTGTCCCGCAGACAATAAACTATCCCAGTGATCATTTTCATCTATGAAGATGTAAATCTACACACCTTCTCGGATTAATCATCCTACACTGATAAGCACCTTAGGTTGGTTGGTTCTTGCTATGCTGATAGTGACACACCCAGTGAATACACCACTCATTGCATATGTAAGTCTTTTATGCCATCTCCTTGAGTCGGCCACCGTACACCTATAGGCTTTATTTTATAGGGTCTAGGATAACACCCCTAGCAGAACCTCCCCTATGGGCACTCTATCTGGATCACATCCTTTGCAACCCCATTTAAACACTACCCGGGATACTCTTGGATTGGATAGTCCCCCTTTCCTAGTAACCACCCATGTGGTTGGAGAATCTATCATGTGGATATGTAGATTCTTCGTTGGTCTAGATATAGGCTAAGGCTGATATAGCCCCTTCTCAAGATGGTCCCTTGTACACCAATACAGTCTACACAAACATATAAGATATATATATTTGCTTATGGATTAGGAGGACACCCCCCAGTGGTACCTTTTCCCAAGCAGGCATTCTATCTTCTTCGAGTGTCGAAAACTCCTATAGGAATTGCCCCGACTACCCTTGAGTTGATATTAGTCCTCGCCAAAGATTCACCCGATACCAGTCGCCCGCTTTGTTGTGCTACCAGCAGATCACCCCAACAGTTGCTCCCCACTTTGGAAGATGTAAGTTTGCTATGCTTTCTTCCTAGCTCAGTTGTTGCATACTGAAAGGCAGACCTTAGATTGGATAACTTTACCCCGTGGTCTATAGACTATCCCTTTGGATTTGTAAACCTGAGATAGGATGAGGTTGATATAGCCCATTTTCAATGGGCCCATCACACACTAATAGGGTCCATCAAATTAAAATAATATTAATTCTGACTATTTTGAGTTGATATGAGTCCATAGCAGAATTCACTCAGTAGTCTCCATAGGTCGAATTCAATTTATTATGCTACCAATAGATTACCCTAATGATTGCTCCCCATTTTGGAAGATGTAAGTCTACTACACTTTCTTCCTAGCTCAGTCATTGCACACTGAGATGCAACCTTTAGGTTGGATGGTCTTACCCCGTAGCCAGTAGACTATCCCTTTGGATTTGTAAACTTGAGATAGGCCCGATATAGCCCCTTCTTGGTGGGTCCATCGCACACCGACAGGGTCCATAAATTAAATTCACCATATCCCCAATGAATTCGAGCTCATATATCCAGTAGATATGCCCTCAACCTCAAACCAAATTAAATCAAATCATATCCTTTTCCCAGTGGAGTCCCAAATCACATAAACAAATCAAATCAAATTCTTATACCCAATGAATGCCTACCAAGCAAATCTAACTAACTCCAATCCCGAGTGGATACCTCCATGAAATCAAACTCACATAACTTAAACCTACTTCCCTAGTGGAAGGTTCATACACCAATCCCCGATGGATTATAGATTCTAATCCTCAGTGGATCTTCTTTCCATAAATCATATGATCAAATTCAAACCCTTATCCTGGATAACCCAAACCCACTTCCTTAGTGTAGTTCATATACCCAATCCCTTAGTGGATCCCTCCTTCCTCTCTTATTCCCTTGGCATAAGTTGAGCATTTCACTAAGATCATGATTATGTCAACATCTTGAGTTTAAGTATAGATCATTTTCATTAGCATTTGTAATCCTTTGGACGTAGTTGATCATCTCAATCAACGCCAATACGTGTGGTGTGCCTTGTTAGTTACACCCCACCTACTGGTGGTTCTTTTATTGACCTCACATTTGGAGTGAGTTCTCAATTTCCTCATCATAGATCTAGGACTCTTATAGATACTAAGAGTTTCTTAGTCTTAAGACACTTCTAGTGATTAGGTGAACACTTAACTTAAGCCTAGAGACTTAGAAGGGTTAGCCATGAGGTAGGTTATGTCTTAAGGATTTAGGGAGACTTGCCCCTCCTATGGCCTAAACCCAACCTATGTTCACCTCCTCAAACCAAACCACAAATTCAATCCAAATTCCAAATAAAATTAATGAAACCCATGATCAAATCCAAAACCAGACCTATGTTCACCTACCCTAAGCCCTATGAATTTATCTTGTGGGCTTAACCCTAGCCAAATTCAAATAAATTTAAATTCAATTGATTTTCTCCAAGATCAATTCAATCCCTCAATCATTTATTAAATTTGAGTCCAAACTCATCCAAATGATTGAAACCCTAGATCAAATTTAAACTCTCAAATCCTCCTTAAGCCTTATGATTGAATTTCTCCATCCAATTCAATCTAAACTTGATTGATCTCTTTGTAAATCAATCATATCTTCATTTATAATCACAAATATAAATGAAATATAAACTCAAATAAACAAAACCAAATCAACCTAAGTCTAAATCCAATCAAATCTTAAGCTAACCCATATGGACCTACCTCCAATGGCTTAGCCAAAGCTTAACCCAAATCAACCCAAACTTAATTGATTTTCTCATAAATCAATTATATACTTAATTATCTTGACAAATATAAATGAAACCCACATTCTAGTGATCAAAACTAAATCAAACTAAATCAATTTCCTTCTAAGCCCT
This sequence comes from Cymbidium sinense, assembly GCA_021442155.1. Lineage (NCBI taxonomy): Eukaryota > Viridiplantae > Streptophyta > Magnoliopsida > Asparagales > Orchidaceae > Cymbidium > Cymbidium sinense. The sequence goes on from CM038220.1 coordinate 175,591,472, forward strand.
TTTGACCTACCTCTATGAGCATAGTCAAATTTGCCTTCAAACCATTCCAAACTCAAGTGATTTTCTATAAGTAATTTATATCTTCATTTATGTTCACAAATATAAATGAAATATACATTCAAATAGCCAATACCAAATCTAGAATTAAATCCAAACCCAATTTAAACCCTTTAAGCCAACCCACCTAAATCAAGCCAAAATCAATTATTTTCTCTTGAATTAATCATTCCTTTGATCATCTATCCAAATATAAATGAAACATATAATAATCAAGCCAAATTGAAATCAACTCGAGTCAAGCCCAACTTACCTTTTAACTTAAAAATTTCAAATAAACCAAAACCTATCATAGCCCAAATTGATTGTAATTGGATTTATATTTCAATCCTAAACTCAAATATAAACTCAACTAAACCTTAATCAAACCAAAACCAAGCAAGCAATTGACCCAAGTTAGGTCCACTTGATCCAAACTAGCATAAAGAACACATTTGAACCAAATTCAAATCCAACAAATTGGATTGAACCAATCCCATCCAAACCTCATACCATGATCATTGATCACCCTAGGATCATCAATTGCCTTAAATTAGGTCAAACCAAGTCAACTTGGTCATTTAACGAAGTCAACCCTTAGCCCATATGAAACACAAAATAGCCAAAAATCATCCTACACCAAATCAATTGAAACTATTGATTCACACTAACTCATAATCAATGATTCAACATGACTTAACCATCAATTGAGCCGAAATAAACCTAATTAGTCATTTGACCCAAATTGACTGAAAGGTTAAAATAGGTCAAATCATGATCCAACCCAAATTGATTGCATCCAATGGCTCAAGTTCATTTCAAATTGATTATTGAACTTGACCAAACCCATAATTGAACCCATTTTGGTCAATTGAGCCCAATTGACCAACTTAGCCCAAATTGACCTAAAGGGTCAAAGTGAAAATCCAAATTAAATCCAAATTAAATCCAAATTGATTCAAACCAAAGCCTACAATCATTTTTATTTAACCAATTAAACTTGAACCAACACCCAACCCAAGACAATTTGGTCAATTTGGTCAAATTGGTCTTCACCCATTTAACCTATATGAATCCAAATGAGCCAAAATCAAACCTAGGCCAAATTGATTGAAACCACTTCAACCAAAACACTTCAAATCATCATTTGAACCTAACCTGAGCTTTAGTTTGACCCAATTTGATCAATTGGTCAATCTAACCCAACCTAGCCCAATTTGACCTATAAGGGTCAAATTGAGCTAAAACCCTTGAAACCAACCCATGGGACCTTGGAAATTGACCAAACCTGACCCAAACCCATCGTAGGTCAGCCTAAAATTAGACCAAAATCCAAATGAGTCTGATCCAAAGTTATTACCAATTAGCTAAGCCCCTTTACATTGGATTCCACTCTTTAATGGTAAAGTCCACTCTCCCATCACTTCGTAGCTCTCACACACCCCAAATAGGGTATCACCTGCCCACCTAGCCCACCCTAAGTGGGCTAGGACTTTCCTTGGACAAAAGGGAAGTTAGTTAACTCACCTCTTTTAGAAATTGAGAACCAAAGTATTAAGGAAGATGCAATCAAACCAAATCCCACCTTAAGCCACCTCCCAAGCTCTCCTCCACTCAAACCAAGCCACGTGGACTTGATGGGGATAACCCTCTCCACGATGGTAGTTGGCTAGCTAAAAACATTGGATTGATCCCGTCCATCCACCTAAACCAATTGAGGGATATAACACCCTCAATTCGAATGAGAAATTCATCTATTCAACTCGCTAGAACTTCCTAAGGTGATTTTGAACTCCTTAGCAAGTGCTCAAGCATTCCCAAGACCTCCCCTCTTCAGATTCCTCCTTCCTGAGCGAATCCAAAATAGGGCATTGATCCTTCGATCCCAACTCCTTCATTCCTCAACTAAAATTAAATTTCTCTTGCACACACCTTCCACACACCTCATCAAAGCCAAACAAATCCTCCCTAAGGCTTCCCGACCACCAGAGCAATGAGTTCAACCTAAGCCGAGTGTCCAAAGCACAATTCTTGGCCTCCCGAGCAATCCACTTGGAATCAATCCAATTTTTGTTCAATAAGGCTTCGTCTCAACTAGACGAAGCTTCCTCAAGTGTGCGAGCTGTCGGTCTTAACTCCAGTGAGGTAATTCCATCAAAATGTCCTCTAGCTTAAAATGTGTGGTCTTTTGTGAAAACAATGTGCAAGTGAGCCGATCTCAGCCATTGGATCTTTCTAGATCCTTTGCGCGATGGTGTGGGTTCCATTTGGAGCCAATCCGAGCTCGAGTGAGCTCCGATCGAACGATCAATGGCAGACGGCCTCCATCTTTCATCATTCATGAGCTGATAGATCAGGCTCCATCCATTCCATGTGATCAGAATAGACGGTCGTGATTAGATCATGTTAAATCCATTCGATTTAAGCAATTATTAATCGCAGGATTGATCTACATCGTTCGAACCAAGATCAGACGACGGAGATCAATAGACGCCCCGCTACCACCGACCATGGATGTGTCAACTTAAATAGCCGATCCTACGGCACCATGTGGAAAGCACGCCACATCAGCACGCCATGTGGCGCCGATGGGATTCGGCTTGATTAAGGCTAATTAACTAATTTTTAAGGTTAAAACTTCATAAATTCATAACAAATTATAGAAAATTTTAAAAATAAAGATAAAGGCTCATTTAAAAGATAATTTAGAGAGGATCCATTAAAATTATTCATAATTGATTTTGAATAATAATTTAGTTTAATTAAAGTTTAATTGAAATTTTAATTAGCTTAATTACTCCCTAATTAATTAACTAATCAACCTCAAACATCTTTAGGGAAGTTGATTGATTAAGCCTACCTTCTTAACTTAAACAAGTGTTAATTAACCATATGAATAGTAACTTAATTAATTAATTGAGTCATTTATCACTGTTTAATAGTGAGGAGACTTAGGTGATTGGATTGGGCCTCTCTCCTAATCTTTTCCCTAAGTTTTCTTCACTTTTTCAAGTAGAAATTAATTAAGGATTAATTATTTACTTAATTAGTTTAATCAAAATTTGAAACACATCTGAAGCTAATTAATCAATTGAGGGGCAGATCTTTAGGTGTTCAATAGCCAAAACATATTTAAGGAAATTACGGTTAGTTCACATGTGTGTGAAAATCATAAATATACTTAGTTAGTTCCTTAAGCTTAATTAATTATTAATTGTGAGCCAATTGCATTAGTCCCCTTCATTTCCTAGGACCGTTGCTAATTTACTTTTCAATTCATTTGCATATTATATTGGCACATAATTATTTAGTTAATTACTTTAAGGTAACATAGGTAAGGGTTAATTAATTAATTTAATTTTTATTTTAACTTAATTAATCCATAAAATCAACCTAATTACCTCTCATTAAATCAAATTAACTTACAAACATGGGATGGGATCAGGATTAGCAAACCTCTTCTCACATTCCTTAAATCGATTAAACATTAAATTAAAATGACATTAAAAGCTTTGGTTTGCTTTTAAATAATTTTATTTGATATGATTTCCTTAGAATTAATTTAATTGAATGAAACCATATGTTCATGTTTATTCATTCCTCTCAATCATATTAAATGTTGTATGTCATTTGATTCATGCATTCATCTTTTGCAAAATTAATTAAATAAAATAGTTTCCTTTATGTCAAGCTTGCAAGTGTTTATTTAATTTAATATATGTGTGGCTATTATCACTCTTAAATCTAAATGTACATTCCAAAGCTTACAATTGAATGATTATATATGTTATGAATGCTAGTTATAAATACATAGGAAATGTATGTGATTATAGCTTAAGTGTATGAAGTGAAGCTTCTTTCCTTTTATTCATGTACTGATTTATGTAAGTATGAATGTTAATGGGTATATAGCTGGACATCCCAAAATATGAGGTTTAGCTAACCCCAAGGAGTTCATTTGATTACCTCACTTCCTTGGTTTAACAAAGATGTACTCCATTTGATTTCATTATTATGTATTTCAATACTAGAATTTGATATATGACTTTACTCTTCAATCAAATAAAAATACAAACTTTGCATGGTTTTCCTTCCTTTATTTATGTATACATCCATATGTATTTGAGAAAAGCAAATATTTAGTCTAGACATCCTAAGAATACGAGGCTTTAAGTAGCCCCAAGGAGGTCATTTTATTATCTCACTTCCCTAGTTAACAATGGCATGTACTAGCTTATGTCTCTTATACATGTGTGTGTACATTTCATTATGGAATTATAACCCCTTTTCTTTTATCAAAGATACATGCATCCATAGTTGGCTAAGTGATTGAATTATTTGATCATGTGATTTGGAGCTCTTTTCTTATGTTCATATATGCAAATTTACATATGGGTTGAATGCAAATGGTATATAGTCTAGACATCCTGTGAATATGATGCTTTAGTTAGCCGAGGAGGTCATTTGATTACCTCACTTCCTTGGTTAACAATGACACATCCTATTTAATTTTTGTATAAGAATTTAGATAGAGCTTTAAATTAATATGGTAAAATAACTCAATCAAATAGGAAAGTATAAACTTTAAATATACATATTCACATCCATCATGCAAGTGCTAAAAAAACATATTGTATGTTTAGGTATACTTAGGACTTAATCATATGCATGTTACATGTGATGGAAAAGAATGATTTCATATATATTATGTGATAGTAATTCAATTAAATTAATCTTAAGATATCTTTTATATTGAATTGGATCGTTTAAGGTGAACCCAAACTTAGGATTAATTAAATCGTGTAATAAGCCATTCATTAAAGAGAACTAAATCAAATTAACATGCTTTAGAAAATGACTTAAGGTAGGGATGAAAAAGAGGAATCCTCTCATTTTTTTCTCTTTATAACACTTAGTCGCTAAGTGTAAGTCAAATAAAATAAAAGAAAACACTAAGTTAAATTTCTAAATCTATTAAACCACTTAAAGTGAAATCAACCTCTTATGATTAAATAGTACATTCACTTTTAGAAAATCATAACCTTAATGCCTAGTTAGTACATACCACACAAGCTTTAATACATGCACATTAGAATTAAGTCACCACTTCTAGATTTATGTTAGGGTGGTGCATGGCATGATGTATGTTTTATTTTATGATGTATTATTTTAGATTGGAGGTGTGTATGTTTCTTACTATATTAGGTCGTCATTAGCCTAATCATGTTTTGCAGGGATTGTGCTTAAGGGGTGGTTAAAATAAATATAAATGATCTCTTTGGGTTTCTTAAACCCTAAGCACAATCTAAGTTAGACAGGTGGGCTTGGTTACCCATGTACAGTGTGCTAAGTCCAAATTATATATATAACTGCTTGGGATTGTGTGTGTGTGTTTAGCTTACATTTATTTTACAGTGTGTAATTAGATTTACATTTCCTATTTTAATGTAATTATCTATTAGGAATTAGGATTAGTGTTATGGGGGGATAATGATGAGCATTGGCTAGAAGGTTTAGTCCTAGAGTGCCATGTGATGCCTTGAAGCTTACTAAATTAAAAGAAGCAAAAAAAAGATGGAAGAAATGAAGGAGACATGAATTGATGTTATTTTTAAATTATGCAATAGAAATAGCATGCTCTTCCTAGTTTCTTTATGAATGATATTTTAATATATGGCCTGGATATGATTAGGCTCTTAGAGAAAAAATCCTTTACCCAACTACAACTCATAACTAAAGTTTTAAATAATTCATAACCTCACATAAAGCCCGGCATTAAATCAAGATAATTAAAAAATTTAGCAATCCTTTAGTTGAATGTTGTATGTCTCACATCATGCATGCATATTACTTCATTCTTACTAAGAGAGGGTTTACATCCTTGCTGATAGGGGAAGAATTGACCTTTGAGGGTCTCCTCGTGATGGAAAACACCTCTTTCCCTTTGATTTAGCCCATAATCCATTTAGGCATAATAAATCCTATAGCTTTTGTCAAAATGAAGAGTTAAAAATTAAATAAAATTTTAAAAGATTTCATTAGACTAAGTCATTGTCATACAACTCATGCTCTAGTCTCTTAGGGAGTGGGTTAAGGACTTTAGTCTCTTTCTAAATAAATAACAACCGAACCAATCTTGCAAAATCATTTGACTTGACCACATGAATTTAAATCGTAGGGTGGTTTACTCTCTCTTATGGAGGTAAACCTTATTCCCATTTTTTCTTAGATTTAGATCATGCTTTGGCTTATGCCAAAGCTCCCTAGATTTAGGATCTGAGGTAACTATTTCCTTCAGGCTATAAGCATAAATCTTCACCTCTTAGGCTTTTCCATAACCTTGTGTTGATGGATTATAAGCCCTAGCAATCTAATAAAATGTTAACTCAACAAAATGATTCTCCTACTTTAATTGAGAGTATTCCTAAGGAATTCACTTTTTTTAGGATGTAATTATCTATAGGGGCTTGCCTCCATAGGAAACTTTAGAACCTGATTTAAGATAAACCTGCTTTATACATCCATGTAAAGTAAAGGAAAAATCTCTAGTACATTTGAAGACTCATCATGCCTTAGGAGTCCTTATTAAGTGATTAGGTTCATTGAAGGGTGATGCTTCTATCTTTCGAGATAATACATCATACCTAAATGTTGTACTCGATCACTTCAATAAGTACCCCCTATAATCTGCATGGTGTTCCCCATACACATCCAAAAATAAACACCACACATAGTCAGGATGCAATGTCCACATGTTCAGAAATCTGAATTGGTGATAGGATGTTTTATGCCTATAGTTGAAATTGACCAATAAGGGGGAGTCATCCGATGCTATCCTTGCAATGTGTAGAACTTCCATTTTACATGGGTGAGATTACCAATTCGAGTTAATTAAGATATGGTCAAGTCACTCATAAACCTTCCCCCTTTTTCAAGTGAAAGAGGAGCCAATAAAACCTGCATCATATAGACTAGCATCCTCTATAAAGCCATTAAATTCTATGATTACTGAAATATTAGGTCTCCTGCCTTCTTTCTTCTTAGTTAGATTAGTAATGTCCCCTTTCACTAGCTAAGGGCCATTGGTATTGAAGTCGATTTGCTTGATATCTTGGGTTCTTTTCTTAGTTGAGTGGTGTAAGAAGCATAAATAAAGGTAACATAAGAGCATATGTTTAATTCTTGGATGTGGATGAGGATGTGGATGTATTGGGTGATGTCCAGTAAGATTTGAACCCATAATCTATGCTTCCCAAAAGATATATTTTATTGCTAGCATTTGGATAGATGAAGAATTGAAAGAAATGTCTTTTGATCTTGGATAGATATTGCCCCAAGGGGTTCTAGGATAGCAAAGAATTCAATTTTTTGGTGTATCACAAGGCTTTTGAGTCTATTAGAGGCATTTGCTTTTTCAATGCCTCTAATATTCCAAGTCAAAATGCTTAACATCAGGGGGGTGGTCTACTCTTTGAGGGTCTTTTGGAGGACCCTTCCCACTCAAAAATTCTTCTTTCCTTTGGCTTTTATTTACAAGTAAGTTCTTTAGCTCCTAATGCCTTTTTATTTTATTTTCTTTGTTTAAATATCTACCATTATTTAGTGCTATGTTAAGAATATTTTCATAATTTTCTTCTTCAGGTCTCTCTCCAAATGAATGGATTGAACAATCACTTCTATGGTAACTTCCTGGGTAGGGACAACTTCCAATATATGATTTTCCAGCGAGTTTGGTTTATCTATCTGCATTGGAGTAGGCCTATTGTTTGGGTTATTCTACTCAATGACTATAAGAATATTTTCAAAATTTAGATCTAGATTTTCCTCCCCATGGGCGAGGGGTGATATTTCATTCAAATTATGTTCAATAAGTACATGATTAATGAGGTCCTCTTGGATGGTGGGTGGTGTTCTTGGATTTTCTGATTGTTATATTGATTTGATTTGCAATCACTTTCCGAGATAATGTTGTCTTATAGGCATCTAATTTCTTCATGGAAACCTACTATGGGTTGATCCAAATTTCTTTCCAATGTTTTTTGTGTAGCCAAGCTCCTATTATCCATTCTAAGATCTCTTAATTTTGGGTGTGCAATAATGCATTTTTCAATGAATGGCCAAACATTTTACATTTACTATAATAGAGGGATTTTTGTTCAATTTCAACTTTCTATCAATACCCATTTGGTTGGGTGCCAATACATATCTCCTATGCATAGCTTGTAGTGATATCCATTTCTTCTAGTATTCTAGCAGCTGAAGACATTTAAAGATTGAAAGCAGGTGAGTCAAGTTTCAATGGTCTCCAAAAGATGGCTGTAATTGAGTAAAGGATCTATTTATTGATAAGATGCAAATTCATATCAGGGAGCTTAATCCAAATGGGAGCAATGGGAGGTTCAATATTGTAGTCAAATGACATGGTCCATTTTAGGAATTTGATAGGGATGTTATCAATGTGGTAGAGCTTTTTGGAGAATGAACAAGCATAGTCTTTCTCTTTAAATTGCTTGATCATAATATACCTACCCTAATATAATCCAATCACCTACCCTTTTAGGTCTTGAGTGCTTCTTAATACAATCCATTTTATATGTTTATAAGTAAATTTACACAAAACTGAATTTGAACTGTCTACAAGACTCCGGGTCTCAAATTCTGATAGTAAAAGGGTAGGCTTGTCACCTTCCCTGGAATCTTTCTTAATGAATCCATTGTTGCTACCTTCCATATAACGTCATGGTAACATTGAGGAAAAAGAAGGATATTTGAGTCAATGGAATCCCCACCACCCTAAGCTCTTGGACATCACATTAGCATAGGAGGGGATCCATAAAGATAGGAGGTAAGGAAAAATAGGAGGAAAAGGTCACGATTCAATATCATCCAATGGAACAATAACTACCAAAAGCTATGTTTTCGTGTTCTTTGGTTAAAGCAACAATTATAAGATTTTGGACTTAAACTAGATCACATTTCCATTAAGTGTGATAACACTAGTGCAATTTGTTTAACCAAAAATCCTATTCAACATTCTCAAACCAGGCATATGGAAATTAGATATCATTTCATTAGGGATCATGTTATCAATGGTGATGTTAACATTGATTTTGTTAGTATGAATTTGCAAATTACGGATATTTTCACATAACTTCTTAATGAAGAATGTTTTTGTACTTTGAGATGCATGTTAGGTATGTTAAATCCATTTATGTAATTTATTATTTTTCATATTTAAAATCTTTTTGATGTTGCCAAAATGAGAAGAAAGTATTATGTTGGTCTTTTATTTATGATAAATAAATTTTGGGGGAGCTTTTCTTTTGCAGTTGTCTTCAGCTTGCAAAATTGATTAATTGCAAAATTGTTTAAAACTTTGTTTACTATCTTTTCATACTTTCTTTTAATGTAATTTACATTTCAAAAGGTTGATGTATGGTCACTTTGCACCTTCATCACTATTTAATACCAACATAGGTTTGTCATCATCAAAAATGAGGACATTGTTAACTTCATGTGCCCCACCTCATTTAAGATTGATTTTCATGATAACATAAATATGTTCAAATGCTACAAATTGGTTCAAATTTAAATGATGCAAAAAAAATTCTTCAAATCCAAATTTCTCAATCAATTCGAAAGCTAAAGTTGTTGGACATAAAGATTGACATTTTCTAGGAATTATAATATTAAGGTAAATAAATAGCTCAATAAACTAAAATAAATGATTTATTTATTTCAAAATATTTTTCTTAATGTTATCCATATTTTTTACATATTAAAATTGCATTATTCTTTAATTATTCTTTGAATTATCCATTTTGGATAACATGAACTAAGTGCATGAGTTAAGTTTTATTTAATGTGCTATCAAGTAAGATAAATTAAGTTCGACTTCATTAAATCACTTCCATGCTTAATAATATTTATTATCCATTTATTTATTGCATGACAATAAAATTATTCTAAAAATATTCAAATTATCCTTTTCTCTCCTATTATTCTATAATCTCTCTCATATCATCCTTATCATCTCAATAATATTTTGGCCAAAATTTTAATATATTCTTGCCAAAACAAATCATGCATGATTTATCCAAATTATTTCCATAAATAATTCCTTCATTTTTCAAAATTTAAAAACTCATTCATTATAATTTTGAATTTAAATTGTTCAATTTTTGTGATTAATCCTTACTATATCAATGCAAAATTGATTATAATCATTAATGGAATGATTTTTCCGTCCCTAGCTTGATTTGTTTTAGCTAATTAGAGTTTAATTTAATTATTTCAAGTTAATTCAAAATTGAATTCAAATAAGCCTTGATTTAATATTCTTTCCATTTTAATTAAGTCAAATTTATGGAATTTGTTTTGGCTGACATTAATTCTATTTTAATTACTTTAAATATTATTTAATACTTAAAATAATCTTAATTAATCATCTTGGATTTGATTTAATTGAATTCATTGATTGGAGATCATCCTAATTATAGAAATAATAATTGGTTGAAAATCTCAAGGATTTTTCTTGTGTTTATTTTATTTGAATTAATTCATATTATTTATATTTTTAATCTTACTCTATTTAATTCATTATATTCTCATCATATCTTATACCAAATTTAAATTTAATCCTAACTTGGAATTCATCTTGTCTAACCCTATTTGGATTTCAAAATCTCTAAGTTATTGCCAAGTTTAGGTAACTCTTATTTTTTAATTCTCATCATGCTTTCATATCCTTTTAATTTTTTTCTGGATGACCTAATTAGCGTAAAGTCTCATTCAATTTTAATAATTCATTTATGTTCCAATCTATTTTGAATTTCAAAATACTACTAAAATTAGTCTTCTATCCATTGTTGATTCTTTTTATATGTATTTTTAGATTGATTTAACAACTAATTCTCTCTCTCTCTCTCTCTCCATATTCTCCATGGCAAAAAATTCCCTAAAAGATTTTCTCATGCTTTGATTGAAGATCTTTCATTCAAAATTTGAATACTCTTCTTACTTGGATTTCTCTCTCATGCCTTTGGCCAATCCAATCTTCTTCATTTCATTGGAATCAAAATTCAAGTAGATACTTAATCATGCTTTTGCTCTCTTTCACTCAAGGCTAAAATTATTATGTATGGAATCTTTGATTATTTGATTAAGAATATGAATCAAAATTAAATTACTTCCAAAATAATTTTTCCTCCAACTCTATCATACTTGGACGACCCTTTGTGCCTCCCTTTTTCTATTTAAAGTGAATTTGATTCTAGGTTAAAACTTCTTAGCTATTTCTCCACTCTTGACTGACCCCTTGCTACATCATCTCCTTGGAGATCTTTGTGAGTCAAGTGCTACAACTTCTTCACCATTATTCATCTTCCCTTGGCTAAAAGATTTTGTTGAATAGTACTTGGGAAAACTTGAAGGAGTGGTGGAAACATGCCTTGACCAAAAGCTTCAGAGGTTCATTTATTTTTCTAAGGTGCTTAACTCCTCATCTTATCTTGCTTTTCTTTTTGGATGATTCAGATGATCATGGTATGCAAGAAGGAAGTTTAGTTGAGATTGAATCTTTCTTCTTGACCGGTTTACTTGAATTATTTGATTAAGGATTTGTGCTTAATGTTCTCTTCATCTCTTCCTACTTTCATATATCTTTAAGTGAAAGACATCTTGTGTTTTTATTTTAAATTACAAGTGATTAGCAAGCTTACATTTACTAATCTTTTTATCACTTGCATACAAGATGTTCTTATGAACTTGTTTGATTTGGTATTTTATATCAACTTGCTTATTTTATCACACAAGTTACATACATCATTTATTTTGTTTATCATTCATATATTTAAATCAATATTGTGTGGTACTTTAATACATTATTCTAGGTTGCTTTAATATTAAGCTTTCAATTGTTTTAAAATAAGACTAGCTTCTTTTCTTTTTTGCATTCAACATTCCTTACAAACTTTTGAAATTACATTTAATATAGTATAAATAAGAAGTGAGCTCTCTTTTATCACTTTCCTTAATATTATTATAGTTGAGTTTTGAGTGAAAAATAGTTTTAATTGAGAGTTAGATATTTGTATCTTATCTCCTCTTTCTTATTATTCTTAGTTGGGTTGTACTTGTCTGTGCAGAAAAGTATAGTGTTGGGTTATACTTGCCCATGTAAGAAAGTACATTTTTGGGTTATACTTCCTTGTGAAGAAGAGTATATGAGATTTGCTATAATCTCAACTTTTATTTAGTGAATTCTAGCTTGGGTTCCTAAGCATGGACGTAGATTTTGGGGTTTGGAACCACATAAAATCTTTGTGTTCTATTTCTACATTTCATGCACCTTTTACTTTTCTTTATTGTGGTTCATTTTATTGTGATTTATAAAATATAATCATTTTAGATTAATTTTTACAAATCACTAAAATTATAATTTAATCTAAAAATATTTTGAAAACTTAATTTACCCTTACCAACCCCACTTGGGTCCCATAGCTTCATAAAACTTCTTAGTTAGCTACCATTATACCAACAAAGAAAAAGAATGGTCAAATACATCTTTGCATTAACTTTAGAATTTTAAAAAGGTTTTTCTTAATAATGAGTTCTCATTGCAGATATCAAAACTAATGGTGGATATAGCCTCATCACATGAAATTTTCTCATTTATGGCTAAATCATCTAGATACAATCAAATTAAGATGGCCTTAGAAGATTCTATACATGACATTTAGAAGCTCAATTGACATTTTTTATTACACATGTCAATTGGTCTTTAAAATGCTGGAACTACCTATCAAAGAGCAATGACTAAAATCTTTTATGATTTATTCCATAATCAAGTGGAATGTTACGTCAATGATTTTTCCATCAAGAGTAAAGGAAAAGAAAATCACCTTTTTGATCTCAGGATTATTTTCAAATGGTTGCACCATTATATCCTATAAACAAATCCCTTAAATTGTGCCTTTGGGGTGTCTTTGGAAAAAAGAATTGGCTTTGTAGTGAGACACCATGGGATAGAAATCAATCTTGAGAAAGTTAAAGCCATCTTAGAAATGCAGCCATGTAAAAGTTTTACACAATTAAGATCTTTTTAAGGTAGGCTTGTTTATTTAAGTCTCATATCAAATTTATATAGAAGATGCTAGCCATTTGTGGCATTAACAAAAAGGATTCAAAATTTATTTTGATGAAAATGCCAAATTGCATTTGAAAATCTAAATTAATAATTGATGAATCTTCTTGTCTTTGCTAACCCAATTCTAAGGATGCCATTGATTCTTTACACTATAACTTTAGATGAATCCCTTGATACCTTGTTAGCTCAAGTCAATAAGGATGGTGAAGAAAATGCCATACATTATCTAATCCATAATGAATTATCCTCCTATTGAAAATCATTATTTAGCATTGGTTTATGCTACACAAAAATTGAGGCATTACATACTTTTACACAAAGTAAATTTAATTTTTGATGTTATCTATAAGTCTAGCATGTTTTCTATGATTTTATCACAATTTGAAATCGCATTCATCCTCTCTTAAGATTAAGTTATTTGTTGACATCTTAGTAGCACACCGAGGGTTCTTCTTTGAATGATGATCTCCTTGATGAACATATTATAAGTTTAAGGGAAAAAATAATTCCACTTTGGAGCTAAATTTTGATGCCACATCCTCTTGTCGAAAGGGTAAAAATTATAATTCTTCCATCCTAAGGAAAATAGGGATTGAATTAATTTTTATAACTCCAAAAAGGAATGGTGTGATATTAATCATTTATCGAGCCTTGTACAAATAATGAAGATAGGTACAAAGCTCTTATAACTAGTTTGAAATTAATTATTCTCATGGAAATTAAGAAAATTAAAATCTTTGGAGATTCCCAACTAGTTGTCAACCAAGTGGGAGGAAACTACAAAGTATTACATCCAAAATTCTTCAATTATCATTAGCACATGATAAAATTACTTGAGCAAATTCCTTTTGTAACTTTGCATAGGATATCTTCTAAGGATAATTTCATAGATGCCTTAACAAAGCTTGCAAAGGAAATCATATGCCTAGAAGAAGAGTCAATCCCTATAGAAGTTTGAAATTGATAATTTTTTTTGTCTTTAATTTGAATTATATAAATATAAAAGTAAAAAAACTAATGAGGCATCCACTTTTATTGAAGGTCAAGATAAAATTTACTAGAGACATTCATTGACTAATTAAGTGAGGGAGGCTCCAAGAAGATAAATTATTAGCGTAACCATAAAATGTGAGCTTTATGTTATTCATTCATCAATGATGTGTTATACCACTAATTGATCAAATATGGTTATGCTATTTTGATAAATAGAAAGCCCATAAGATCGTAATCGAGGTACATTCTAGATTGTCGGTGCTCATCAATATGATCCTAAAAAATTTAAAATTAAATGACTTGGATATTATTAGCCTTCAATGATTGATGATTGCATAATAATTGCACAACAATCATTAATGTAAAGTACATTATGTAGTTTTGCATCAGATGACTAATGTATTATAACCAACAATCACTTCTTGGCCCTTTGAGTGTTGGGGTACTGACATCATAGGGCCTACTAACCCTCCATCATCGAAAGGCCGTCATTTTATATTAGTTGCGGCTAACTTTATTTTGAAGTGGGCCAAAGCCATTCCTTTACAATAAGTGAAACCATATCATGTGCTTAATTTCTTTAAAGAATATATTGCATATCATTTTGATACTGCTTGCCAAATTATATCTGATAATGGTCTGACATTCACGTCTACTAAAATAATCATTTTGTGGAAAAATAAAACATTGACTGAAGATATTCAACTATTTATTATCCCAAAATAAATGAATTGGCCAAAGCTTTCAATAAGACACTCATCCAAATTTTGAAGGAAATCCTTGACGATAATAAATGTCAATGGTACGAGAAGTTTGTTGAAACTTTGTGGGGCTAGCGGACCACATGCATGACACCAGCTCAGTCTTCACCCTTTACTTTGGTCTATAGAACTAAAAATATTCTCCCATTAGAAGTGTAGTTCCCTTCTTTAAGAATCGTGATCAACAATCAAATTAGAATAGATCAAAATTGTTAACTTAATTTGGAAGTGCTTCAAGGTCTTGAAGAAATTCATTTAAAAAAAGCAAGACCTCAAACTTTACAAATCATGCATGGTTGAAGCCCATGATAAATTTGTCCCTCTTAGAACTTTCCAAGTAGAAAACTTGGTCTTAGTTCTTTGAAGGCTAATTTTAATCCTTCACAAAATAGGCAATACATTTGAACTAGCATTGGAAGAACAATTTATTGTAGAGAAGGTCTACAAAAGGGATTCTTATCTATGATTATCTCAGTTCAAAAGTTACTTTCTGAGAATGTGCAATTTATTTATATGTTTTATTTTACTTATTATTTGAATACTTGAGTAAAATCAAATCCAGTGACATTTATTTTAGTCATTTAGAATTGAAAGTAAGCTATTTTAAGGTGCCATTTCTAATGACTATTTGACTAGTTAGGGATAAATTCCTAAGTGGCATCTTAACTAGTAATAATAAAAAAATGAATGATATAAATCATTAGTATAATAAGGATATAATTACATTTTTTTTTCTCGGTGGCATTCTATCCTTCTTATACAAATATTTAGGAGTAAGTCCCTAGTGGTATCCTTTCTAGAAACTTAAGATGAACCAAGTCACAAAGACTCTTCATTTCTAAATAAGCTATTTAAGTTAGGATCTAGCCACTACAACCACTTCCTAATAGTTAAATCTACTAGTTAGGAATAAGTTCCCCAATGGCATCATTTCTAGTCAAAGTCTGAGGGTTAGGAACCAAGCCATTATAAGACCCCTTTCTCATTTGAACTATTAAGATTAGAATTAAGCCACTTCAAATCCCCTTTTTAAGCTAACTCAACTAGTTAAGACCCCTAGTGGCATTCTTACTAAAAAAAATGTTAGGAATAGAACTAAGCCAATTCAAGGCCTATTCCTATAGACTATTTAAGTTAGGATAATGTCCATGAAATCACTTCCTGTTAGTCAAAGCCTGAGGATCTGGAATGAAGCCAATCAAGGCCACTTTCCTTGTTTTAGCTATTTAGGTTAATAACTAATCCACATTAAGTCCTCTTCCTAATAACTAAATCAATCAGTTAAGAATAAGTCAGTAAGTGGCATTCTTTCTATAAAAACATAAGGATTGTGAATGAAGCCACTTAAGGCCCCTTTTGCACTTTAGCTTTTTTTGTTTAGGAACTAAGTCATCTTAATGCCCCATCCTATAAGCTAGGATATTTAGATTAAGAAATAAGTGCCTACAACACATTCCTAGTAAGACAAAGACATATAAATGGGTAAAGTAGATTGACCCCATTTCTAAATAGGTTATGTAGGTTGGGAACTAAGCCACTTCAAGGCCCCTGTCTATTGACCAATCCTCTAAATAAGAATAAGTATCTAAAGTCATATCCTCTAAAGATTAGTACAATAAGAGTAGAAATAAATATGCATAGTGGCATAATACCTCTCTAGTATAATTAGTTCAGAATAAATCCCCCAACAACATCCTTGCTAAAATAAAACTTTAGATGTAATTTATCCCAACAAATACATCAATAGATCCCTCCTCATAGGTTGGATAGTCATTAAGATGTTTTCTTTGACTAATTACAACTAGAAAGATATGAGTCCCCAAGCTTTCTTCTTAGTTTAGTCATTGCAAACTAATAAGAAAGAAAATCATAGGATCTAGTCTATCCCAGTATAGAAATTTATAGATCTTCTCCTTTGGTTGGTCAATCATTGGACTATCCATTTAGCTAGTTTTATTTGGGAAGATGTGAGTCCCAGTGATTTCTTTCTACTCTAGCATCGTAAACCAATAGGAACCCATTATATTAGTTGGTCATCAGGGTTATACTCTTCACAAGTTCCACCTAGGAAGGTGTGAGAATGAGTGTTTTCTTCCTAGGGTAACCATTAAAAACCAATGGGAAAACATAATTTAAGATCTAGTCCATTTCAATATATAGACATTTAAAAATTCTATTTATTCAGCTTAGTTCTACCTAGGAATATGTGAGTCCTTGTGGTTTCTTCCTTAGTTAATCATTCCAAACTAATGAAAATAAAATCTATTATAATCTAGATAAGAACAAGTCCTTTAAATGCACCTTTTTTAGCTATTACAACTAAGTTAGGATAAAACTCTTTAGTGAATCTTTTCCTAGCAACACTTTCATCCTTCTTATAGAATAATACATCTAGATTTTTTTAAGGATAAATTTTCTAAATCAAAATAACTTAAGGCAGTCCATGCATATATTAAACAAACAAATTCAAAATGAAAGCTTCTAACTAAGATCAAAGTTAAAATCTAAAATTCAAATTTCAAACAAATTTGAATCTTTATAAGCATTATTGCATGTAGCTTCTCTAGGACCTATTGACTAGTTCGATCAACGCCAATATGTATGGTGCACACTAGTTAGTCCAACACACATATTGGGGTCCATTTATTGACCTAATTTTTTGAGGTTAACATCATTTTAATCTTAGTAATTAATATCTCTAATCTTAAATTAGACTCTTTCTAATTAGACACATAGGACACTACACTTGGTTTCTAGGTGTACTCCAAGCCAAAATCAAATAATAAATTAAACCAAACCAAAATTTGAAATTAAGGTCTACTTGGGAAGTCAGAGTTGTGAAAAGTATTGGTGGAGTACTACAAAAGAAGTTAATGCTTAAGTGGTGGGTATTATATTTCATTTTATTATTATAAGAAAGTCAAACAATAGCTTTCTAGTAGCCACCTTATTTTTCCAGGTCAGGTTGAAAAATGCAACTTTCCCACCATAGCTTCTTCAAAATATAGCCAAAATATAGTTTTCCAAATGCTAGATGCTATGTAGTTTAGACTGTACCATAGGTAGAAAGCTGCCCCAAATGCAGCCTAAATTTGAAACAAAAATTAAAAATCAAACTTAGCACCCTAGGATGAAATTCTAGTTTAGCCTAGTGAATCTAAATAGGACCTAACCTAACTCAATTGGACTAGGAAAATTCAATCAAAACTAAGCCCAATAAAATATATCATAATTGAAATCTAAACTCATTTGAGCCTAAATTAAGGTAATTGGGATGGTTAGCAATTAACCTACTAAGCTTAAAATCACCTAAATAAAAAAATTAGATAAAACCAAAACAAATCAAAATAAAATCTAACAAAATAAAAACTGAATCAAAATACAAACATAAACAAACCTAAAACTAAATTCAAATGCGACATAAAGTGGCCACTTAGGTTATTTGACCAAAGTTGGCCCAAGTCGGTGTTGACTTCATGAGCCCCACCTCATGTGAGATTGATTTTTATGATAACAAATATATTTTTAAAAGTTACTAATTACTTTAAATTCAGGTGTGCAAGAAAATTCTGCAACTGTAGTCTCTTCAATCAATTCATAAAGTTAAAGCTATTGGACTTGAATTAGTAGAAAATTTTTCTAGGAATCCTTATATTAAGGCAAACGAAAATCTCACTAAAATAAAATAAATGATTCATTCATTTAAAAATAATTTATTTTAAAATTATTCATATTTTCTACATCTCAAAATTGGTAGTAATTCATTAAATTATTCATTTTGGATAATATGAACTAAGTGCATAAGTCTTATTCCATTTAATGTGGCAAGCAAGCATAAATTAGGTTCATATTTCATTAATCATTTCCCTCTCTTATTATTCTACTTTTCTCTCTCATATCCTATCTATCATCCTAAACCTATTTTTTTAAATTATTTCATGGTTATTTGTCTAATAGAACATGTGAGATCTATTCAAATTATTTCCATAATAAGTCCATTATTTTTTTAAAAAATTTTAAAAAATTCATTCATCTAAATTTTTGAATTTAAATTGGATATTCATTTCCATATAAGTACAAATTGAACTTAGCTATTTATGGCATGTTTTGGTTGACCCTATCTTGAATTAATTCAATTAATTTGAGAAAACATTGAATTAATTTAAGTTAATTTAAACTTGAATTCAAATGTCTCATAGAGTTATCCTCTTTCCTATATATATATATATATATATATATATATATATATATATTTATTTATTTATTTATTTATTTAAATGCAATCTTAACATGATATTTAATAATTCAAATAGCTACTTAATTTGTTCCATCATCATTCACATAGAAATTGATTGCATTAAATCAGCTTTTTTTTTTAATATGAGTTGGAAGAAATTCTTGATTAACTCCATTGGATTTAATTTGTTTATTTTTTTTTTTTTGGTTTTTTTTCTTTCCTTTTTCATTCAATCAAATTTATTTAATTGAATATCTCATGACATATTGTTTTATATCTTAATTGAATCTAATTTGGAATCATTTGAATGGCTAATACTTATTTGAATTAATTCCCTTTTTCACTTTAGCTGGTTTAATGAATTTATGTTGTATATGTTAATCTTTTAATTTTTTTCCTCCTCTTACCTCTCTGTTGGCTAACCCTCATGTTCTCATGTTCTAAATTAAATTGAATCTTATGTAATGTGCTTAATTATTCAAACTCAAATTTGAATTCTCTCCAAATTAATCTAGTTAAAAATCATTGATGGAATCTTTTAGATTGCATTTATTAGTTTAACTTGCATCATTTCCCAAATGGTTTCCACCCCCCTCCTCCCCCCCCCTGTGCGTCTCTTCTTGGCCAAAATTTATCTCATGAGATTTCAACATAATTTAATTAGTTTAAATTAAATTATTCCCTAAATTATTTTCCCTCCAATTCTCTCTCACATGGCTGACTTTCTTAGCCTCCTCCTCATACTTAAAGTGGCTTTGATTATAGGTTAAATCTTCTTACCTACTTCTCCTTACTCAATCAACCCTTGCTAAACTCTTCTCTCAATTCTTGTTGTGATTCAAGTGCTAAACTCAATCAATCATCCTTCCTTTCTTTTGGCTAAAATATTATTGTGAAGATTACTTGGGAAACTTGAAGGATAGTTGGAATCCTCCTTTGGCTGAAGCTTGAAAAGGGTTTCAAAAACTTTTTAAGGTGCTAAACTCCTGATCTTACCTTGTTTCTTCTTTGGCCAAAAGTTACATAAGGTTATTCAATTTATTTTGGGCTTAATCTCTTTATATAACCTTATTTTCTTCTTTGGCTAAAAGTTGCGTAAGGCTATTCAATTTATTTTGGACTTAATCTCTTTATATAATCTTATTTTCTTCCTTGCCTAAAAGTTACATAAGGTGATTTAATTTATATAGTGCTTGATCTCTTCATAAGACTTTGATTCCTACCTTGGCCGAAAGTTATATATAGGCTACTCAAGTTTTACTTTTTTCTTAACATCATACTTCAATTAGTTCTTTAGTTGGCAAAATACATTAAATTTATTTAAATCAAATTTGTGCTTATAGTTCACTTTTCTTCATTTCAGTTTCATATATCCTTAAGTGAAATTCATCTTGTGTTGATATTTTAAAAATTATACAAGTGATTATCAAGAATTTTTTTTTTTTTTTTTTTGCAATTCATTTTATCACTTGGACATATCATAGCTACTGTGAAAGAGAGTTTGAGTCAACTTGTGTGCCTCAATCTTTCATATCAATTAGTTATTTACTTAATTTAAAATTATATATAATTGTGGAGCTGGAATGGAGGAAAGTATGATTCCACGTACAGTTTAGGAATATTTTATTTAGATGACCAAATACGGCATTAAGGAATAAACATATTATCTCGAAAGATAAACATGCTTTCCTATAATGGATTCAATCATTTCAATAAAAGACTCCTAAGGCTAATGGGCCTTTCGTGTACCAGAAAAAATTTCTTTCAACTACATGAAAAAGTAGAATAGGGTTTATTTTAACCTGGGATCATAGTTTCCTATAAAGGCAAGCCTCTATAGTTAATTGCATCTTAGGAAGGATCTCTTTCTAAGAGTACTCTCGATTAAGGAAATAAGTTGTTATTTTTAAAGACTTCTAAGGTAGCTTTCAAAGGATTGATTTTTGGAAATTCAATTGGGAGATATCCAAATTAGAAAGAATTATTTTCAAGAGTCAAATGGGAGAAGTAGGAAATTCCTGATACTAGGATACCCAGTGACATTTCAACTATCATATGATTGGGCTTCAAATTTTGGATTTAATTTTAGATTTTAAGTTATCATTTTCTTAGAAATCTAAGACTTAGATTCTAATAGCGCAGGACTGCAGAAATGCCTAGGGTTGAAGACTTATTCCTAAAAAGGATACTTCAAAACCTAGTCTACAGGTTCTTCTGACACATGTCAGATGCTCAACCTAGTTCAATCTTGGGAATTATCGGTCATACCTCTCACTTGAGGGAACTAACCCATCCTTGACCTTTTTGGACTTACAACCCACCTGGAGAGGACTGCTAGCTAACACCACCTAAGTGCATTTTAAATTCATGAAGTCAAGTCATATGAATGCAAGATGGCTAAGCAATTGTATTTTTAGGAAAGAAATCTATGAACCTAGACTCACCCCTAATCCCTAAGATCATGTAGGGTATGAAGATGCATCTAACTAATGCATATTTTTTAGATTTTTATAAATTTTGACTCAAGATTCATTTTAGGCCATAGGTAAGCAATTTATGCCTAATGCCATGCAATTAGAAATGGTTATGGGCCAAATCAATATTAATAGGAAAGCTTTCTCAAGAAGGTGGTCATCCTCATAGGACAAATGCCCCTTATGTGCAATGGGTGGAGTTTCCCAATTCAAGGAATAGAAAACAAGATGGTTTCATGATTTCAAACTAATTATTTCTAATTGATTTTATGTTGTGTTAAGCCTAAGGCTTTAATTCATGAGGTTATGGATTTCATTTATTTTTATGTTTCGATTGATTTTAGTTAGGTAAAAAATTTAGTATATCCTATGAGCATACGTCCAAGCATTCATTACAACACAATCACAGAAAGAAACCTAGAAAATCATGCTATTTCTACTGCACACCCAAAATAAATCAAGCCAATTTTAAATTAATAAAAATAGGCTAATGCAGCCAGGAACCACTATACACCCCAGAAGAAAGAAAAATGGGCAGCCGAGTTCTGTCCTTGTACAACCCGACCTAGAACTACAAGTTTAGATCTATGGGTCTTCTTTCCAGGAAAGTCTCCTTCTTCAAGGACATCCATCGGCTCCACAGAGAACCACTGCACCATCTCCTGGTAGGGTTAGCTCCTACTAATCTTAGACCCCATAGATCATAACCTAATTCTAAGCTCAAATTTACATTTTTAAATTCAAAAAAGAAATCTTAAGCCCTGTAAAATAGATGTTTGTAAATACAAACAGCACACAGTAGTTATATTTTACAAACATAAGGGCTTAGCATTAGTTGCTTTCCAAGCCCACGTGTCCTATGGACTATGTTAAAGGATTTTTTTAGCACCTGCAAGCAATTCTAAGCTCAAATTTAAATTTTCAAATTTAAAAAAATAAATCCTAAGCACTACAAAATAGATGTTAGGAAATACAAATAGTACACAACAGTTATATTTCATAAACATACGGGCTTAGCATTAGTTGCTTGCCAAGCCCACCTATCCTATGGACTATGTTAAGGTATTTTTCAGCACTTGCAAGCAAACAATAATTTTATATTTTTTATTTATGACAGTGATCTCTTTAACACAATCCCCTATAGAAAATAATGCTAAATCTAGAAAGATAGCCCTACCATCCAGTCTAATGAACAAATAATCCTAGGCATCTAGTCTAAAGCAATACATCACACAAACATGTGAAGCACGGCACAACATATCACAAAAGATTAAAGAAAATCATAGAATGATCTAACCTAGATCTAGAGTTCGTGACCTAAATGATCTAATGTGTGTGAAAGAGTGGTTTGTGTGGCTAGGCATTGCTAGGCTCCTTTAAGTTCAAGTTTCAATTTGGAGTTTGAATTTATTTAATTTTTACCTTTGGTTGGTTTCAATTCAAAGGTTTAGTAATTTAATTCCCATTTTTATGTTCATTTTATTTGGTTAAAGTAATGCTTAAGTTTTCAAGAATGAGAAATAGAATGAATTTCGGTTTTAGGTGAAACTCACTTTATTCCACATCCTAAATCCTAATGAAGTTTTCAAAACGTCTAACTAAGATCCTTAAGTATCTTAATTAATCCTTAAATGTGTAATTATTTAAGTTCATTGGCTTAGGACTATTAATAAACATTCCCTAAGAGTCTTCTGATGTTTTATTAGATTAGTTTAAGTTATCAAATGATTTAATGAATTAAGAGATTTCCTTAATCCATTATTTGATTAATATTGACCTAGGGATTTAGAAATTCAATACTTCTAATCTAGAGATTAATTGGGTTTGAAAATGTATTAGCAAGTGGGGTTACATGCCAATTTCTCTAAAGTTTCATCTTGAATGGTTTTGTAATTAGGGAGTAATCAGGGTTTTAATTATTTCATTAAAATCTAAATTAAGCCTAATTTAATGAGATGAGTTAAGGATTTTATTTTTCATAGATTTCTTACTAAAATATGTTTCCAATGAGGGTTCATTCGTAATTATTGGATTATTGGTTGATTTATTATGATTTAATTAAGTTCTAGTTAATTATTTGAATTATTTATTTCATTTAATTGGTTGATTAGGTCAATTTAAGGATTATTAATTTTAATTGAATTTTAATGATGTTTCAATGTTCACTGATGTTTATTAAGTTGGTTTAAGGTTGTTTAGATAATTTCTATAAATTCATTTCATTAATTTTAATTTATTTAATTAAATTTGGGGTTTAGGATTGAAATTTTCATTTCTCTTAAAATACAATGAATTAAATCATCAAAAAAATTTAGAGCATGTGTTTTAAGGTCATTTTAATTTCTCCAAAGTTTAATATTAATTGGATTATTGGTTAGAGAGTAATTAGGGTTTAATGTTTTTCAATTAAACCTAAATTAAGGCAAAAATACCCAATATAGATTGGGGATTTTAATTTTTATGGATTTCTCTCATCAAGATGAATCATAGAGCCTTTATTTGCAATTTTCTAGTTTTTTTTCTATGATTTTTAGAATTTTTTGTGAATTTTAATTAAATTTTTAATTGATTTTAATGAGATTTAATGATTTTTAAGTAATGAGCTAACGCAAGCGAAGTGGGTAATAATCACTAGGCGGTCCATGGATCCCGCGTGAAAGAGGCGGTGGAAACATGAAATTGAATAGGACCATCCGATCAAAGATGGGACGGTCCACAATTGATCCACAAGTCTTATGGGTTGTAAATAAAATTGTCCTAGGCGATCAGAGCAGTCCATTCCTTTTCAGAAGGAACGGACGGCAGAGATTTTACCTCCTACCCAACCTATGTAAATTGTGAGTCATTGATGGTTTTTAGCTAATTTCTCAGGATCCAAGCAATGAAATTCAATAATTCCAATTTCAAAATGATCATTGAATGATTCTCTATCAATCCATATGGCTTGATCTCACTTGAGATCAAGTTTCCCTCATAAAATACCAAGGCCAAAAATCTTGAAGAAAAGGAGAAGTACATTAATGGTGTACCTTCGAGCAAGCAATTTCAGATGATGGGATCACCTCCAATAGCTTTGGAACTCCAAGAGAAACTCTTTTTCCAAAGGAATCGAGCTATCTCCTTGTGGATTGGTCCCTAGACCAAGGTGGATTTTAGTTTTGAGGTGTTGGTCATTATCCTACTTACCGATAGCTTTGGAAGTGGGAGAAGTTTCATTTCTCCTACATTTTTAGTGGTGAAGGTGAGGGAAATGTAGTTTTTGGCTTGAGGTGGCGTCTAAGTGTGGAATTCTCCTTGGCTAACTCCCTCTTCCACTCTTTTATTTCCATTCTTCTTGGATTATGGTGAATTGCTACCTTTGGCGCCTAGCTAGTCTTGATGCCTTCACTTGAAGGCAGCCTACACCCTAAATGGTGAATAAGGAGTGGGATTTAGCAAGTGAGATTTCTCCTTTGACTTTCTCCCCCCCCCCTATCATTTGGATTTTAGTGTGGGGTGGTTAATTAGCTTAATTCAGATTTAATTAAAGCCTTAATCAAATTTATTAAGCTCAATAAGTTTTATATCAAATTGAATCCAATTTGGTGATTAACTTAAGCATGAAGCCCAATGGAGGTCCTTGGAGAAGGAGATGATTCTGGAAAGAAGACTCATAGATCTAGACATGTAGTTCTAGGTCAAGATGTATAAAGGCACCTTGCCCATTTTCCTTTCTTCCGGCTGCAGAGTGCACATTGCATTGGCCTTTCTTTTAATTAAATTTGCTTAATTTATTTTGGGTACAATAAAATCAACCTACTTTTCTAGGTTTTTTTGTGTTGTGCTTTCTATGATAAATGCCTCAACATAGGCTCATTGAAAAAAAATTAAATTTCTACCCAATTCAATCTAATCAATTCAAACATAAGAATAATAAAATTAAAATCTCATATAAATTAAATCCATAGGGATTAAAATAAAATTTAGAAATAAATTTTCTCTCAAAATCATGCAATCATATCTCTAACTCTTGAATAGGGCACTTCACCCATTACACATAAGAGGCATTTGACTGTGAAGATCATCGCCTTCTTGGGGAAGTCACCTTCCATTATTGATTTGACCCATGACTTTCTTCTAATTACATACCATGTAGGCATAAAATTGCATACCCATGGCCTAAAATGAGAATCAAGTCAAAATCTAAAAAATGTGCATTAGTTAGTGCATTTTATACCCTACATGATCTTAGGGATTACGGAGTGAGTCTAGGATTCTTATATTTCTTTACTAAAAATGCAACAACCAAGCCATATTGCATACATAAGACTTGGCATCATGAATTTAAAATGCACTTAGGTGGTGTTAGTTGGCAGCCTCTCTAGGTGGGTTATAAGTCCATAAAAGTCAGAGATAGGTTAGTTCCCTCAAGAGAGAGGAATGGCCGATAATTTCCAAAATAAAATTAAGTCAAGCATCTGACTTGTGACATAAGCACTTGCAGACTTAGGTTCTGAAGCATCTTCCTCGAAGTAAGTCTTCAACCCTAAGTATTTCTATAATCTTGTATTGTTAGAATCTAATCCCTAGACTTTTAAGAAAATGTCAACTCAAAATCTACATTAAAATTTAAAATTTAGAGCCTAATGATTGGATATTTGAAATGTCTATTAAGCATCCCAATATCAATATATATTTCTACTTCATTTTATTGATTTCTAAAATAAGTCTCTCCGGTTTGAATCATTCCCAATTGAAATTCTAACATATCATTTCCTTTGAAAACAAATTTAGAAATCCATAGAAATAATAACTTATTTCTTTAATTGAGAGTATTCTTATAAAAAGTCCATTCCTATAATGTAATTAATTATAAAGGTTTGCCTTTATAGAGAACAATGATCTTAGTTTAAAATAAATTGTGCTCTACTTTTCAATTTGGAAAACTCTCTAGTACATGAAAGATCTTTTTTAGAGTCTTTTATTAAATGATCAAAAAAATTATAGGATAGCATGTTTATCTTTTGAGATAATATGTTTATCCCTTAATGATGTATTTGATCATCTAAATAAGAAATTCTTAAACTCAATGTGGTGTCACATATTTTTTCCCAAGCAGCGGTTGGTTGAAGCATTGTGGGCCTATTATACTGATGTATAGGACTTGCTCCCTTTTCCTTAGTGTATGATTCTGAAGTCATTCTTCCATTACAAGTTTAGTTACCATCACTAAGAGTTGTTGTAACCATAAAGATCACAACCAAGCAAAATACTAACCTCTAGTTGGTAGAGCTCAAAGGTCTTGAAGAAGCGGGCCTCATCAAAATCTCATGCCATACTAAACACATATGGTTCAAGCTCACAATCGGTTGGTCGTCCAAGAGCTTTTGAGTTATAGAGATTGTTTTAGTTCTTAGAGATCAATTATTGCCCATCATAAGGTGGGAGGTAAGTTTGAACCAATGTGGGAAGGCTCTTCGTCACAGAAAAGGCTTATCAAGGAGGATCATATCAACTAACAAATCATAAAGGTGAGCAAAAAATGCTTCTTATTAATGGTCTTTAATTGAAAAGGTATTATTCATGACTACATTTAAAAATAAATTTCATCAATGTGATTATGTTTTCATGTCAATGCTTATATCAACTTGGTTTAAGTTTGTGAAGAAACCTTCGATTATTTAATCCCTCAAAACTACTTGCGAATTTAAAATTAAAGTTGAAGTCATTCTAAACTTTATGATTACATTACCTTTGTATTGCTATTTTAAATAGGGTTAAAAGAACTTCCTTGTTTTGTTATTCACTTGCTATTTCAAATAAGGTCAAGCATATATTAAACAATCTATCTTTATAATTTTGAACATAGTAAAGTACAGATTAAATTATTTGTTTACATTCATCTTGCTATTTCAAATGAGGTCAGACAGATGTTTGGTTTATCTTTGTCTCACTATTTCAAATAGGGTTAAGTGGACATCCATGTTTTATTCTTTTCTTGGTGTTTCAAGCAAGGTCAAGCATAAGTTGAACAATCTATCTCTATTATTTTAAACATGGTCAAGTATATATTAAATTCTTCCTTTACATTCATCTTCCTATTTTAAAGAGGCCAAGTTTATGTTTAGTTTATCTTTATCTCACTATTTCAAATAGGGTGAGGCAGACATCCATATTTTATTCTTCACTTGTTGTTCTTAAAAAGTTCAAGCATTTGTTGAACAATCTATCTCTACGATTTTGAATATAGAGGAGAGATTAAATTATTCCTTTACATCATCTTGATGTTGTGAATAAGATCGGTAGATGTTTGGTTAATCTTTATCTTGCTATTTTGAATTTGGGTAGGTGGGCATCCATGTTTTGTTTTTCACTTGCTATTTTGAACAAAGTCAAGCATATGTTGAACAATCTATCTTTACTATTTTGAACATGAGCATGTAAAGATTAAATTCTTCTTTCACATTCATCTTGCTATTTCAAATGAGGTCAGGTAGATATTTGATTTATCTTTATCTTGTTGTTTCAAATAGGGCCATACATCCATGTTTTGTTCTTCACTTACTATTTTGAATAAGGTCAAGCATATGTTGAACCATATATCTTTATTATTTCTAACATGGTCAAGTAGGGATTAAATTCTTCCTTTACATTCATCCCGCTATTTTGAATGAGGTCACAAATGTATGGTTTATCTTCATCTTACAATTTTGAATTGTTCGGACATCCCTATTTTACTCTTCACTTGTTATTTTGAACAAGATCAAGCATATGTTGAACAATCTATCTTTATAATTTTGAACATGATTAAGTAGGGACTAAATTAATCCTTTACATTTTTCTTACTATTTCAAATAAGGTCAGGCAAATATTTGGTTTATCTTTGTCTCGCTATTTCGAAAAGGGTTAAGGGAACATCTATGCTTTGTTCTTCACTTGTTATTTCGAATAAGATCAGGTAGAGAGTAG
This sequence comes from Cymbidium sinense, assembly GCA_021442155.1. NCBI lineage: Eukaryota > Viridiplantae > Streptophyta > Magnoliopsida > Asparagales > Orchidaceae > Cymbidium > Cymbidium sinense. The sequence continues at coordinate 175,620,068 of CM038220.1, forward strand.
ATTGGCTCCATGTGTGTTGCAAATTTAATCAAAATCAATCTTTTGGGAGCTTCTCCTTAGTTCCTCAAATCAAATCAAATCAATCTAATCTTCAGGGAGCCTCTCCCTTATATCAAGTCATGACTTGCCTCATGCATCTTGGATGCTTATTCCAAAATCTCTAATTTTCAGTTAATTTATATAGCAGTTCTACTAAATTCACTTACCTTTCAAACATAGTTTAAACACCTCTAGTTGTTATCTCATGGATCTACTGGACTAGCTTGGTCAGTGCTAATACGTGTGGTGTGCCTTATCTGTTACACTATTCCTATTAGGGGTCCTTTTCTTGACCTCACATTTAGTAAGGTTGACAACCCTCCTCTTAGACTTAAGATTTAATATAGGCACTAAGGATCTATTAACCTCAACTGAGGTTAACAATCACCCGATCTTAGGTGAGCTTCATAATTAGGTGCTTAGAATACTATAATTAGTAGCTAAGTCTACAACATTAACTAAAATAAACAAAAAATGAAAATGAAAAAGTTAAAATGGATATTAAATATAGAATTGAAATTAAATAAAAAAAGGCAACACATTTAAGAAGAAGAACCTAGGGTGACTTAGTAGACCTAACCTAACCCAATTAGATTAGGTGAACCCAAACAAAGTTTGAAACCAATAGAACTTATTATAAGTATAAATCAAACACATTTGGATTAAAATATAAATTCAACTAAACCTGAATTAAGGAGATTGAGTTTAATTAACTCAATTAACCCATTTAAGTTAAGAATCATCTAAATCCAAGAAAATCATATAAAATAAAAATTAAAACAAATCAAACTAAACCAAAAGTGCAAAATTAATGCATAAATCTAAATGAACTCAAAATACATCTAGATGAGGTCTAAGATGGTTAATCAGTCATTTGATCTTGAGTTGATCGATGTGGGCCTCACCAAGTCTAAAGTCAAACTAATCAAAATTTAATTAATTTAAGTCATTATAAATGCTCAAATTCATTAAATTAATATGATATGATTATGAAACTAAATATTTCTAAATCTAATGATCACTCAAATAGCCTAATATAGCACCTAGGTTAAGTGAACTCGAAGGCCAACGAGCCCCTATTGAACCTAAACTCAAAAAAATCACAATCTAATTAAAATTAAATATCCAAAATACTTTAAAATTATATTTGAACATAATTTAATTCTCCCTTAAATTTGATTTGATTGAATTGGCCATTTGATCTGATTTGACCTATTAGGCCCAATTTAAGCTGACGTGGGCCTAAATAAAACACTAAAACCAAATTTATTAAAATCAATCACTCTAAATCACTTTAAATACTCAATCATATACTATTAAAGCTCAAACACACATCAATTTAAGTTATATAAATCATTTCATCCAAACAAACTCAATCTAGCTCATTAGACCTAATTTGGGTTAAAATAAATTCAAATCAAAAGTAACTCCAAATCAATCAAAATAAACTACTCTAAATCATTCTAAATATTGAATCAAACATAATTATAACCCAATCTAAACTCAATTGACCTAAATCAATGCATTTAACCTAACTTGACTCATTTGAATCTAATGTGTCAAGAAAGGTTCAAACCAACCTAACTCTACTTAAGTTGATTCAAACCACACCTAAAACCTGTCACGAGGCTAACACTTCAACCCATGTTGATTGGAGCTTCAAGTCAACAATTGAGGCCATGGGAGATAGGAGAATCAATAGGAAGATGCCAAAATCCAAATCCACTTAAACACAAGATATATCTTCACTTGGTTGACATATAACAAGCTCTATAGTAGCTGAGCCACCAAATTTGACTTCTTTAGGCCTCCTCCTAGCTAGCCGTCTCCACTTGAAACACCATTACAGGTGATTTTTGTCCATCATTAAAAAGATGGGGAAAGAGAGCCAATTGCTCCATTTGGTTGGGTCAAAATAATTCTTAGAGTTCATTTGATCGAAACCATACTATCCCCCACCTTTTCCACATATAAAATAATAAATTATGGCCAAATTTTAGCAAAGAGCGGCGACCATTGGTGGAGAAGGAGATCGTGGAGGCAAGTGTGTTCATTCCAGAGCTTCATCTTGTGCATAAGAGGATATTAAGATAAAAAATCCATTTGATGTCAACTCGCAAGGTAATTTCCTTAAAACTTAGAAAATCATTAGGCTCCATTATTTGTAAGAATATTCACTCAATTCTAGGAATTTTTCATAGAAAACCCTTGCATTTATTTTCTCCCAACACCTCATGCAAAACAAGAAATTTTTAGTGAGTTCATTGGATAATCGCCCCTTTAGAAAAATGATCTGAGCAAAAAAGCCATTCAATTGGGTTCAATTTACCATTGCTGAGGGATGCAACAGAGCAGCCATCCAATCCCTCTTAATAGGGACAGATGGCTGTGATTATAAAGCCTATGGGATTCAATTTGAACCATTGGATTGATGGATTATATGTAGACCATTCAATTTGCAATCAAACAGTCTATATTAGTCATGCCTAAACACAGTTTTCCACCTAAATGATGAGTCTGTGCCTACATGGCCCAATCAAGTTACAACACAAGCAAATGACAACCCAATCAAAATTTGACTAGGTTAAATAGAAAATTAGGAGATTTTTTAATTTAAAAATTACTTTAAAACACCTAAAAATTTAAAAATTTATAAAAAATAAAATACTCAACTAAAAATTACAAATGGGGCTTGTTGGATTCATCTTTTTAAGACGAATCTATTGAACCTAAAACCCCTAATTTTTATTGGGTATTTTAAGATTAATTTGAGTTTCAATGCAAAATAATATTTTTTTTAATTAATCCTAAAATATTCATCAGAACAACTTGAAATTTTTGGAGAATGAAATTAACACTAATACACCTAGCATAAAAATGTGTCCATATGATGAGTGTACTGAAAGTTATTGAATTTTAAAGTTCAAATTCCTATTTTTGAGAAACATTTATTTAACAATTTAAGAAAATTACAAAAAAAAAATCATCAAAACACCCTAAATATTATAGATAATTCTAACGACCGTTCAAAAATATTAAAATCTTCTAAAACTCTCGAACTCCAAAATCATCCAATTAGGGGATTAAATAAATTAATTAATTCATTTAATTAACCTTAAGTTTGAAAATTCACAATAAATCAGCCAAAAATCCAAAAATTTTAAATAAACCCTCTTTGGATTTATCATTTAGAGAGGAATCGGAGAAAATTAAAATCCCTAATTGATGTCCAATAGCGAGGATTAATTTGAATTTTATTAAAAACACTAAAACAATAATTGGTCTCAAAGTACTCCTCTAATCAAGATGAACTTTAGGAAGATGAAATTGGCGAGGAACCCCGCTTATCATAAAAAATTCAAACCAAAATGATTTCTGGAACAAAAACTATTAAAGTTTTAAGATCTAGGTCAATTCAAACTAAGTCAAGAGGAATTACAGAAATTGAAAAAAATTAAAAGAATTAACACAAAATATTTATATTAACATAAAAAAAATTGTAATGAACATTTTCATGTTGTAAAACTACATAAACTCAAAATGCTTATGCATAAACATTTCCATTTCATCTTCCATGGCATCATCTCATAAAATAATATTTAAACCTTCATTAATACATTCCTAAATTAAATCAAACAAATGTAACATAATCTTCAATTCAGAATAAATTATACCTTAATCTAATCCAACATAAAACTTAACTATATAAAATCTTATCAAACGTTTATTAAACTTCAAATTAAACTTTATTAAGAGAATCTAAATAATCAAATCAAAATCAATTGATTTGAATTTTAAGTTAAATCAAGCGTTAATCAACTTGATAAAAGGAACATCATCAACCCATAATTATATTTTGATCAAGCATTAGTCATTATGCCTTAAATTAAGATAATCATTAATCAAATTCATCTTGACCGGTGTTGAATATTGATCAATCAAGCTCGTGAATTAAGTCAAAGTCTAATTAATTATTAACAATCAATCAAATTTCAAGTTCATAATCACTCAATTAAATTAATAATGAAGAAACTTAAATATATACTTAATTTAGATTTACTTATTCAACCACTAAACAAACCAATTTCCTTAACCAAGTTCTTAATCAAATAAATCGTTAATGAGTTAAGTTTAATTAGTCTTTCATTCAATGTTTGTTAAATAAATTAAGTATAATTCTTAATTGAACCCTTAGATCAAATAAGAAAGATAAAGTTTGATTAATTTTTACTCCATTGATAATTGAAATAACTATTCAGTCAAATTAAACATAATGAATCCAAGAATTTCTAATTAAAATCTACCCTTAAATAATTTATTAATGAAATTTCAAAAATAAATTAATCAACCATTTAACTACACTAAACTAAGCTAAACTAAACAAGTCCTATTAAATAAATATTTGTTAAATCAAAGTTAACTTAAATCAAACACATAATTATAAATGATTTAATCAAATCAATTATGAATAATTAAGCCATTGGTTAATATCCAACCAATGTAATTAAACTCTCTAATCAAATTAATCAAACTACTTAATTAAATTTGTCATTAATTTAAATTAATCATGTCAAACTAAAATTATCCTTAATTAAATCAGTGAAATACTTAATAAAGTTGAATCCAATTTGAATAATCAAACTAATTAAATTAAATTAAATTAACAATTAATCAAACTTCAATCATTTAACCAAAGTAGTTATGCGCACCTAATTAATCATTAATCATATTTAAATCAAATTAACCATATTGAATTTAAATAATAATAAACTAATTCCTAATCAAATTGATCATGCAATATAATTAATAAAATTTTGAATAAGCTAAGACTTCTACTAAGAATATTTGGTAATCCAAACATATAGCCAATTTAATTGAATTAAGTGTTGATCAATTATTAAATCATAATTAAATTAAATTCTTAAATTACATAAATAATAAAATGAATTGATTGTTTAAATTAAATAAATAACAAACTAAACACATTTTGAATACTAATGAAATTAATCAATTAAATCAAATCAAATAAGCTAAGAAGAAATCCAAAACCAATTCAATTGAACAAATAACTAAGTTAAATCACTTGAATGAAATGAATTGAATTAACAATTAACAAAATTTGGAGTATATAGTTTAAATAATTAAATTAAATAATGAATTATTAATTAAGAACAACGACTAAATTTTAATTGACACAATAGAGGAATGAAAATAAATGATGCTCTAATAATTAAGTTTAATTAAAATCAACACAAATCATTTAACTTATTTAATCTAACCAAGTTAATAAATAAATAAACTTTAACCAAATCAAATAAGTATAAAGTTAGATATGAATTTCAAGTCATTAAATTATACTCGCTTAGTATCAATTCCAAACAACTTTAAAGTGAATCAATCAACATTAATGCTTGGACAAATTAAACCAATCAAACAAATTAAATCAAACAAATCAAATAAACAAAGAGCAAACTTAATTAAAATGATTACCAAACTAAAAAATGATCTACACACCATCAAGTTATTAAACTTAATAAACTATCAAGCTCTAGTCAAATCTCAAGTTAATTAAAATGAAATATATTAACTAATTCAAACAAATTTAGGTTGATTAACTAAAATACTTAGTGATAGCTCTGAAAAAACACCTTCAAGAATGTACTCTACTATCTTTGTGGGATGGACTAGGAGTATATTTTATCAAGAGGCAGATTGATATATATTCAATAAGATTTCTCCTAATATTTATGTTATGATTTATTTTGATCTGGTTCTACTTCCTATGGATGCAAACCTCCATAGTTAATTACCCTCTTACCACAACAAGAGAACACTCGATTAATGTTGAAAACAAACATATATCTAATATGTAATTGATATCTTAGAAGTGTGTGTGGCATAGATGACTGTCTTGTAGAAAATAGGAGTGTAACCCCGCATAATGTTCAGAGAACCTTATTAGTAGCCACAGGTTGCCTCATTTTAGGCATCTAAAGTATACTTAGAATTTTAGTGTAAGTGGTGCAAGAGTGTTCTCATGCTGAAAAGATTATAAGGTATTCGCATGGGGAACATGTTGATATTCACATTGTGAATGAATATAAGGCTAGGATTACATCCATTTTGGAATGAAAAAAACCAGAGTTATCCATACGGTGGATGGATATAAATTTATTCATGTGGCAAACGAATTGTGGGTGTTCTTATTATGAACAGACAGTTGTTCACATGGTGAATGAATAGGAGGTTGGGCTTACATCCCGTTGGAATGCCAAAAATTAGAGTTGTATACATGGTGTATGGATATGAATTTGTTCACATGACGAATAAATTATGAGGTATTCTCATGGAGAATGAATAGATGTTCACATGGTGATGCACAAAAGGTTGAGCTTACATCCCATTTAGAATGCCAAAACTCATGATTGTCCACTTGGTGGATGGATGGATATGACTCTGTTCACATGCTGAATGAATTGTGAAGTGTTCTCATGGCAAACAAATAGATGTTCACATGGTGAATGGGAAAAAGGTTGGTCTTACATCCCTTTTAGAATGCCAAAAATTATGATTGTTCACATGGTAGATGGATATGAATTTGTTCACATGGAGAATGAATTATGAGGTGGTCATATGGAAAATAAATAGATGTTCACATGGTGAATGAATAGAAGGCTAGGCTTACATTCCATTAGAATGCAAAAATTAGGGTTTTCCTACATGGTGGATAGATATGAATTTGTTCGTGCGGTGAACAAATTATGGTGGTTTCACATGGCAAAGAAAGACACAAGCATATATGTATATATCTTTCCACATTCAGTTTTCCTCGCACTCTACTATCACTCTTATCCCCAAGCACTCTCATGCTGAAGACATTAGTGATTATAGGCATGAGTGGAGTTGAATTTCACTAAGATCTTGATTCCTTCTACACCTAGGGTTTAGGAGTAGATCATTTCTGTTAGTGCTTGCGATCCTTCTTCATTGTTGATCATCTTGGTCAACACCAATACATGAAGTGTCACCACACCTATTGGGTGCTCTTTGTTGACCTCACTTTTGGAGTGAGTTCTCAACTTCCCCATCATATGTATATATCTTACATCCCTTTCGAATGCCAAAAATTAGAGTTGTCTACATGGTGAGCACATAAAATGTTGGGCTTACATCCTTTTTAGAATGCTAACAATTAAAGTTTTTTGCATGGCAGACTTATATGAAATTGCTCACATGGTGAATGAATTATGGTGGTGTTCACATTGCAAATGAATAGATGTTGACATGGTGAATGCAAAAAAGGTTTTGCTTATAACCCTTTTTACATTGTCAAAAATCAGAGTTGTTTACATGGTAAATGAATAGTAAAACTGGACTTACATCCTTTGGGATTGGTATATAGATAAGTTATTCACATATTAGGTATACATAGTGGTGTTTGCATAGTAAATGAATAAAAATTTGAATTTTATTAAAAGTACATAAAATTCTCATTTTAGTACCCAGCGCCTCGGTGCTAGGATCCACTGCCACGGTGCCTACATTATCGATCATTTGACCATATGAACAGTGTTGTGGCAATGCCTTATAGCATTGCAATGCTGGTCAAGATCCTGATAGACATATAGTAGATTTTAAAGGGAAAAAATAGCCTCATTTTAATGAGCATCATAGCTCTAGGTCAGAGCATTGCCATGCATGTGTGTCAGTTTACAAAATTTATTATAACTAAATCTATCTTTTTGACCACACAATAATCTATGGGATAGGTTGACCAGCACCTCGATACTTCACGTGAGTGCCTCAAAACTGAGGCTGTGTTTTGCAACCTGAGAGGCTAGCACCTCGGCACCAGGTTTGGACGGCGCAGTGATGGGCCCTGATTTATTAATAGAGGCCTAGGATTTCAAGGATTTTCATTCAAAAATCCCTTCTCCTAAAGATTTCCTTTCTCTTCTAGCACGTTTTTCTTTCATATTTCCATAATTAATCATGCCTCATAGAAGAGTAGTGGACAAGAAGAGGTAATCTATCGATGCCAACTGCTTCATCAATGCTGACATCAAAGAGAAATATCAGTACACTCTTCTTCACAAGCACCTGATTCCATAAAAGGTGTTTTCAGAATCCTGATGGAAGTGTGGAGGGGATAATCATGGAGTGAATGTAGCTCAAACTAGCTAGCCCATGATAATAACTCATGCATCATCTAGGTGGTGCAAATTCTTAATGAATCCATGAGGTGGCTAAAATAATAAAGCATACATCCAAGGAAAGTTGGTGAGTTATGATAGTAGTGCTATAAACACATATTACGATCTTCCTAATGTTAAGTATGCTCAATATTTTTCCTACTACAATGATCATTTTAATTTCGATGAGATCATTCTTTTTCTTTATGATGAAAATGAAAGCGTGCAATGAAAATGATGGGAATGAAGGATTATCAAATTTCCGCCCGTATGACAACCTCTCTTCTATGGCACTATTTTGTTTCCGCCAGTCTTATGCCCACTAGTAACATCAATGAGGTTACCAAGTGTGAGGAAATTTTATGACACAACATAAGATTTTAGAAATTTTTTATTTGGATGATCAAATATGTTATTAAGGGTTAAAAATATTATATTGAAAGATAAACATGGTATCCTACAATGGATTTGATCATTTAATAAAAGACTCCTAAGGCTAATGGGTCTTTCATGTAATAGAGGTTTTTTCCCTTAACTACATGTGAAGTAGAGAAGGATTTATTTTAAACTAGGTTCATGGTTCCATATATTGGCAAGCCTTTATAGTTAATTACATCTTAGGAATGGAGGACCTCTTCCTAATGATACTCTCAATTAAGTTATTATTTCTATGGATTTCTAAATTAGTTTTCAAAGGAAATGATAGGTTAAAATTTTAATTGGGAATGATCCAAAGTGGAGAGACCTTTTTGGATGCCAATCAGGATGAAGTAAAAAATGTCTATTGATATTAGGATGCCTAGTAGACATTTCAACTATCCTATGATAGGATTTAAATTTTAGGATTTAATTAAAAATTTTAAGTTGACCTTTTCTTAGAAATCTAGGGCTTAGATTCTAACAACACAAGACTGCATAAATACTTAGTGATGAATACTTAGTCGAGGAGGATGCTTGATTCTAAGTCTATAAGTGCTTCACAAGTTAGATGCTTGACCTAGTTTCACTTTTGAAAATTATTGGTTATTCCTCTCATTTTAGAAAATAAACATATCCCTGACTTTTCTAGACTTATAACCTGTTTGGAAGGGCTGGAAGCTAACACCACTTAAGCATATTTTAAATCCATAATGCCAAATCTCATAAATGCATGATTGGGCTATTATATTTTAGGAGAGAATCTAAGAACCTAGAGTCATTCCATAATCCCTAGGATCATGTAGGGTATTAAATATACCTAACTAATGCACATTTTTATCTTTTAAATATTTTGACTCATAATTCATTTAAGCTCTTGTGGTATGTATTTTATGCCTAAATGTCATGCAATTAGATGTGGTCATAGGCCAAATCAATAAGAGAAGGCAAACTTCACTAAGAAGGTGGTAATCCTCACAAGTTAGATGCCTCATTTGTGCAATGGGTGAAGTGTTCGATTCAAGAGTTTAGAACAATATATAGTATGATTCGCAAGAGCTAATTATTTCTAATTGATTTTAGATTATTCTTAGGTATTTAATTTAAATGAAGTTTTAAATATCTTTATTTTTATTATTTGAGTTGATTAAATTTAAATTGGGTGAAAATTTAATTTTCTCTAAGAGCTTAATCATCTAGGCATCCATCACTAAAAACACAAAGATAAAAGATACCTAAAAAAGTAGGTTGTCTAAATTAAGCCAATTTTAAATTAAAGAATAGCCAATGCAGCCAAGTACCACTATATACCCATAAAGAAAGAAAAAATGGGCAACCGAGCTCTGCCATTATACTGCCTGATCTAGAACTATTATTTAAATCTATGGGTCTTCTCTCCAAGATCTTCTCCTTCTTCAGGGATCTCCATTGGGCTTCATAAGGGACCTCTGCACCCATTTGTAGGGTGACTTAGACCTAGACCCCATATATTCTAACTTAATTCTAAGCTCAAATTTATATTTTAAATTTAAAAATAAATCTTAGGCCCTGTAAAATAGATGTCAAGAAAATACAGGTAGCACACAACAGTTATATTTTATAAAATATGATCTTAACATTAGTTGCTTGCAAAGCTCACCTATCCTATTGGGCTATTATGCACCTGCAAGAAAAAAATATTTATAGATTTATTTATGATGGTGGTCCCTTTTAACATAGCCCCTTATAGAAGATAATGTTATTTCTAAAAATAATGTTCTACCATCTAGATTAATGGAAATCATTCTTATCCATCTAGTCTAAAATAATATACCATAAAATAAACAAAGGTATTTCACATCACATCATTAGAATATCATAGAATATCACAAAATGACCTAACCTAAGTCTAGATTTTATGATCTAATGATATAGTGTGAAGAATGCAAGTTTGTATGGCAAGACATTATTAGGCCTTTCTAGTTTTAGTTTCAATTTAAGTTTGCAATTTATAATTTAATTTGATTTTTATACTCTCTAATTTTTTTTGCTTCATGTGTATATGTCATTGTTATGCGAGAAATTCGAGGTATCAAGACCTCATTCAAACCTGTGTCCAGACTATATATCATATGTTACAATTATGAAAAATTTTATTTTAATCCTTTTTTTACATCTTTTAGTTTTAAAATTGGTTTCATTTACCAAAGGTGGTTTCATTTTAAGTGATTAAATGATTTGCAATTTCAGTTTCATTTTAGGTACATTTTATGTTAAAGTAAGATTAGGTTCTCAAGAATGGAGAATACAATAAGTTTCATTTTGGGTGTAACCCATTCTATTCAACATCAACAATCCTAATAAAATGAAGCCTTCATCATAAGATGAAGATTCATTCTAGAGGTCAAATTAAGATCCTAAATATCTTAATTAATTCATATTTAATTCATTTAGATGATTTGATTTAAATTTAGTTTATAATTTTAATTGTATTGGAATTCCATTCTTCTTTTAATTTATTTTTTGATTTGATTTATTTTTCATTCATTTTGTTAATATTCATATTTGATATTTATTTTTGTTTAATGTGTATTCACTCTTTTCTATTTTTTTTCATTAGTATTGTTATGTTTTAGTTTAGGGTAAACCTTTATGTTCAATTTTATTTAGCCTTATGTTTTATCTTTCATCTTTATGTTTCATTAATTTATATTAATTTTATTTGTTTATTTTTGTTCATTTAATTTTGGGATGATTTACTTTACTTATTAAATTTAGATGTAGTAATCATATTTATTTTCCAAGTTAATTTCATTTGTTCATTTTTCATTGATATTTGTTAACTTAAGTAAATTACATTTAATCTAAAGTGTAATATTATTCAATTTACTATGTTTCAATTTTATAATCCATTTGCATAATTCATATTATCTTGAATTGATTATTCAAATCTTATTATTATTTGATCTCTCTTATTTCAATTCATTCATTTCATTAGTTTTTCTAATACTTATTAATGAACTTAGATTAAGATAGTTAATTCCAAGTTATGATTTCATACATTATGGAATAACTCAACTAATTTCAATTAACTTAAATGGAATAACAATTATGTTATTTAAAAAAGTTCTTTTATTATATTGTATAAAATGATTTCTCTTATTCTTCATGACCTAAGAAGTTTAAAGAAGGTTTTTTTTTAGTTATGCGAATTAAACTTACCCTAGGTTACTTTAACTTTTATGTCCTTTTAAGTTCAATTAACCTTAATCTTAACGAGTTTGTTCACATTTATATTTATAGTCATTTCATTCCTTAATCTAAATGGCCTTAATGTATTTATATGTTGATAGATTATAAAGTCTAAGTTAATGAATTTTATATTTCAGTTTATTAATGGGGTTGTCATAGTTTAATTGATTATTAATTTTAGAGTATAATTAAATTCCATATTTTTAATTATTCATAATCCTAAACATATGTTTAATCAGGTTCTTTTACTTTCAGATTGCTTAGAAATTTTTATTGAAGTGCTTTGATGTTAATTATGATGTTTTTAAGTTTATATTATGGATTTTGTAATTTTTTGCGAACTTAATAATTTATTATTTCTTTTAAATTGACCTAGAACTTGGAAATTCAAGAATTCCAAACTAGAGGTCAATTGGGTATGAAAATTTTTATGGCAAGTGGGTTCCATGATAGTTTGATTTCCCTAAAATTTCAACTTAATTAAATGTGTAATTTGGGGTTAAATATGATTAAAATATTTCATGAAAACTTAAATTAAGCCTAATTTAATGAGGATTATTTAGGGGTTTTATTTTTTTCATGATTCCTCTTTGAATGATACTTCCATAAAAGGTTTATTCATAATTTTTAGAAACTTGGTTGATTTATTATGATTTATATAAGTTCAAGTTGATTAATTGAAATAATTAATTCAATTGAATGCTAAATTAGGTCATTTTATGATTAATTAGGTTTCAGTAAATTTCAATGATACATTTAAGTTCATTAGAGTGTGTTATGATGTTTTGGATTATTTCTATTTTTTCTAATTTATTTGAGTCATATTTAATTTATTTTTATTAAAAATTAAGGTTTACAATTGAAAATTTCATAGATTTAGATTTATTATCTAATAACTTATGAAAAATTCACCTAATGTGTATCATAACACCAATTTCAATTCCCAAAGTCTCAAATCATTTTGATCAATGGTTTGAGATTAATTTTGATTTGAATTTTTTATTTGAAACTAAAATAATGTGAAATTATCCAAAATTAATTAAGGATTTTTATTTTAATAGGTTCCTCTCATCAAGAGTAGTCCATAGAGCTTTCATTTGCATTTTCTAGATTTATATGTTTATTTTCAATGATTTATTGAATTTTTTGACATTTTATTTAATTTTTAAATTCAAAACCCCAAATTTTCCCTTTAATTATGTTGGATGGATCCGATGTGGTGTCACATAGCCATGGTATTTGTCCATGCAAAATTCACATGGATCTTATGTCAAAATGGTTATCCACACGAGCTTCTTACAAGTCATCTGTCTTTTGATCGATAGCTCTAATCAATTTGTGATTTTATGGATTTAATCAAATGATTCGCTTAAATCTTGGCGTGCATTCTAAACAAAAGGAATGGATTGTGGAGTTTATCTCTCCTTTGATAGAGATGAATGTCGAGAGTCGTCCGTCAATTCAAGGTGATTTTTGTGATCCAACCATTGAAATCACCAATTTGATTCCAAAATCATTAGTGAATGAAATAAGATGGATCTATATGGTTTGATCTACCTTAATATCAAATTCATTTCGAATTTCCTCAAAATTGAAAGCTCAAGTGGCAGCTTTAATGGAGTATCTCAATTTTGATGATCTCAGTGATGGGGTTGACTCTAGCTTCATAAGGGTGCATCAAGGCGTGGGAAAAGGGATTGGATCCTCTCCACATGGATTGCCTTATAAACCAAGCTCAACCTCTTTCTCATTGGCTTTGGTCATTCTCCGCCTCGATGGGGAGGGAATTGGGGAAGGGTTACGATCAACTTCTTATGAGGTGGGGGTAATGGAATTTGACTCAAGATATTCCCTATCTCTCCTTTCCATTAGAGGCCAAGAGCCTCTTATGAATTTTTTCTTCTCCTTGGTTGGACATGCTTAATTGCTATCCTTTATCATTGGAGGCTAGCACCAAGGATCATTAGCTCTTTAACAATTGTCTAGAGGTGATGAGGTGGGAAAGCAAAGAGGATGAGTGATTGGAGAAATTGGATTTGGCTTCATACTCTCTTTTCTTGCCATGGAATATTCCAATCTTTTGGATTTTAGTTAAGATTGATTTAGTTTCCTAAGCTCACTATCATTCTCTCTTAAGTCATCTTAGGATGGGTTGAGTTGAGGTGGATTTGAATGGGTTTGTTCAAGCTTGGTGGTTAATTATGTCATTGGATTCAATTTAATTTCAAATGTCTTAATCACATATATTTTAATTGATTGGTTTTATATTTGAGTTCAAATCATCATTAATTTTCTATTAAGAATCCAATTAACACATGCACGTGAGGATTTAATTCAATTCCAAGTTAACTTGACCCATTTTACCTTAAATAAGTTAAGTCAAATTTGATTGAGTCAAATGACTGATTTTGACTCAATTATATTATGTTTGGACACCAAGAATGTTTAAGCACATGTGTGAGATGATTTAGAGTGATTGATTTTAATTAGTTTGAAGTTAATTCCAATTTTGACCCATTTGGCTCAAGTTGGTCTTAATGGGTTATGTTTGGGTTCATTTGGGTCAAATGACAAAATTGGTCAAATTGGACCCAATGATGGATTGGATTATGTTAGGTTATCATTTCCACATGATTTTGGACAATTAATTTGGGTTGATCTTGGTTTGATTTGAATCCAATATGGTCCATTTAGGCCCATTTAGGCCCATTTAGGTCAAATGACCTATTTAGCCTAATTAAGGCTTTATGGGATTTATATTCTTTAAACTCATGTTCAAATATGAATAGTATATCATTTAAACCATTTGGAATATTTTATTTGGTCAAGTTTTGGCGGATCCACCTTGGTCAAACCTATGATAAAAAGCTTGACCACTTTTGGACCTTCATTTGGATTTGGATTTATTCATGCTTTTAATTTGATTTCATTAGATTTAGATTTGTATTTATTTTGTTTTAGTTTGAATTTCTTTCAAATGACTTTTAAGAGTTAAATAGATAATTAGATTACTCACCCTATTTACTTTAATTTTAAATTCAAGTGTCTTTAGATTTTAATTTCTTTTTCTTTGGATTTGAATTTGGTTTAGGTCTATCAAATCCTGTTATGTTAGATTAGATCATATAAAGGTGCATTAGGTCCTTAAGTGAACTGTCCTAAGTATCTAATTAAGAGATTTCTAATCTTGGATAAGGTATCCTAATTACTAATTTTGTAAGTAATGTTAACCTCATCCAAAAATGAGGTCAACACCAAGGATAGGGCTATTTTAAATTTTCCTATTCAAAAAGAGATTCTCAATCGATATCATGAAGGTTATTTTAATTCTATTTGTGATATATTGTAGGAGAGCACTACTATCGGGTACGACCACTCTTTTCTTTTTTATGGTTTGTGTGTAGCAACTGGTATGAGAGGGGGGGGGGGTGTTCAGGAATAATTTTGAAGTGGGAGAGAGTTCACATTGTCCTTAATCTAGATCCTGAACTCCCAAGTCCTTGGCTGAGCAAATTCAAGGAATTGGCAACCAACTCTTGGACTTGTGGAAGAGGGTGGATAAGAGCAGTCATAGGCAAAGATGTTGGAACATAAATTTGACTATCATATGGATAAAAAATAGATGCAGTTCTCCTACATGGCCTACTTCAACACTGTACTGGTCAACATATTTTATAATTGCAATCTTGTAGATCCTAGCCATGTCACTTTCCCTACGGTACCTCAATATCAGTCCGATGTGATTACCCCACTGTTATTAGGCACATAATAGGAGGAAGAAGAGGAAGAGGAGGGTGGCGATGAGTACGAGTACTAGCATTCCCATTTTTGTATTTTTTTTTCTTCTTTTCTTCTTTTTTTTTGTAATTATAACATTCAAATTTAGCAATAAAATTTCCCTTTTTATAATTATGTGTTGTGTTAGTGTATTATTGTCTCTATTGATGCTCCAAGATAAAATAAATTTTTTAACACTTATAAGAAGAAAGTCATATCAAGGTACACTTCCATGAAGTTGATATGCCAACTCCTTGGTGCTAGAAATAGAATGAAGAAATCGAGAGGCGGGCACCACGACACTATCCTGTGGCACTGCGGAGCTATGGGAAATTATTTTCTTGCTAGCAAAACATTTTCTAAGTCCTTTTTTGACATACAGTAAGGTGACATAGTGTCACGGTGCTATCCTTGTAGTTCCACATTATTTCTTTTTTTATCAAAATGTTCTAAGTCATATTCTAAGTCACGCATGGTTATGGTGCTGTGGTGCTAATGCTATGGTACCATGGTGCTATGATGTTACTTCGGTTGTATTAGGACATGGCACTGCAACCTTGATGTTGTGCTACTGTGGCACCATGAGATTTTGTTAAAGCATAGCGGCATTAATTCTTGGGTGTTGCGGTGTTGCTCTCGTAATATGAATACCCAAGGGTGTGGCGCCAATATCCAACATCTCGATGCTATATGCCAAAATTTTAATTTAAAGTGTGAATCTTTCAAATTTTTAAAAAATTTCAATAGCTTTTGTCTTAACAATGTCATATTTCAAAATCATATAGTGTGGAGCACTCTTCTCCCTTATTCATGATCTAAGATCAATGGATGGGAGGGGATTTTGTCTTGCACTAGAATAAAATTCAATAATGGAGGTCTTCAAATCTCCAAGTATTTCACCGAGTCAAAGATCAACGGTGGGATTTTTGTTAAACTAGTAAGAAAGAACATAAATTCTTTACCTGAAATGAAAAAGTTTGGAGTGAAATGTGAGCACTAGTTTAGAGAGAGTGGAGCCAAGCACAAATTTTTTTTTGGAGTTGACTGCTCACTCCTATTTATAGTAGTGACTAATAAATATTCCCTATCAATAGTCGGTGCATCACCTTGGCACCAAGACCAGGTAGTTATTTCATCTAAAAGATCAGGGTAGTTCTTGCCTCTCTCATGGTTCATGAAGATGTTGAAGGGTAGCATCTTGATTAAACTTCATGATGAGAAAATTTATGACACAACATAGAGTTTAGAAATTTTTTATTTGGATCAAATGTGTCATTAAGTAATGAACATATTATCTTGAAAGATAAACATATTTTCCTATAATTGATTCGATCATTTAATAAAAGACTTCTAAGGCTAATGGGCCAGAGATTTTTCCCCTGAACTATATGGAAGATAGAATAGGGTTTATTATAGAATGGGTTCAAGGTTCCCTATAGAGGAAAGCCCCCATAGTTAATTATATCTTAAGAAGGGTCTCTTCCTAAGAATACTCTCAAATAAAGAAATAAGCTATTATTTTTAAGGAGTTCTAAGTTGTTTTCAAAGGATTGATTTTTGGAGTTTTCAATTGGGATTGATCCACTATAAAGAGAGTTATTTTTTGAAGTCAAACGGGATGAAGTAGAAAAATCCTATTGATATCAAGATGCTTAGTAAGCACTTCAACTATCCTATAATTGGGATTTAAATTTTGAAATTTAATTTAGATTTTAAGTTGAAATTTTTATATAAATATAGAGCTTAGATTCTAGTAGCACAAGACTATAGAAATGTCTGGGGTTGAAGACTTATTCTTGAGAATGATGCTCGTGATCCTACAAGTGCTTTTGACAAAAGTCGATGCTCGACCTAGTTTTATTTTGAGAATTATTGATTATTCAATTGAGGGAATTAACATATCCCCGACTCTTCTAGACTTACAAATAGCCTGGAGAAGGTTGCTAGCTAACACCACCTAAGTGTATTTTTAAATTCATGATACTAAGACTTATTAATGTAAGATGGCTACACTATTATACCTTTAGGAAATGAATCTATGAACCTAGACTCACTCTCTTATCTCTAAGATCATGTAGGGTATGAAATGCATCTACTAATGTACATTTTTCATATTTGTAAGTATTTTGGTTCATAATTCATTTAAGGTCTTGGGTATGCATTTTTATGACTAATTCCATATAATTAGAAATGGTTATGGAACAAATTAATAATAGAAGGCAAGCTTCCCCAAAAGATGGTCATCCTCATCCGATGCCCCTTATGTTCAATGGAAAAGTTTCCCAATTCAAGGATTGGAGCAACATGATTTAATTAGTTTCTATTTATTTTAAGTTTTTCCTAAGGCTTTTTATGTGAAGTTTCAATTTTATTTTATTTTTATTTCAGTTATTTAGATTTAAGTTGAGTATAAAATATTCTTTTCCTTATGAGCCTAATCATCCAGGCATTTAATCACAGG
Source organism: Cymbidium sinense (assembly GCA_021442155.1). Taxonomy (NCBI): domain Eukaryota; kingdom Viridiplantae; phylum Streptophyta; class Magnoliopsida; order Asparagales; family Orchidaceae; genus Cymbidium; species Cymbidium sinense. Next base: position 175,638,185 of record CM038220.1, read on the forward strand.
AAAGCAGAACACAAAAAGAAACCTATAAAATTAACTTGATTCTATTGCACACCCAAAATAAATCAAGTTAATTTAATTTAAGAAAAAGTCCAATGCGATCGAGTACCACCGTACACCCTCGAAGAAAGAGCAGCCGAGCTCTGCCCTTATACAACCTGGCCTAGAACTACAAGTCTAGATCTATGGGTCATCTTTCTAAGATCATCTCCTTCTTCAAGGACATCCATTGGGCTTCACACGGGACCACTGCACCTATCTTTTGGTAAGGTTAGCTGCTGCTACTCCTAAACTCCATGGATCCTAACCTAATTCTAGGCTCAAATTTACATTTTGAAATAAAAATTAATTTCTAAGCCCTACAAAACAAATGTCAACAAAATACAAACAACACACAATAGTTATACTTCATAAACATACGAGCTTGGTATTAGTTGCTTGCTAAGCCCATTTGTCCTATGGGCTATGTTCAAGAACATAAATATATCTGCAAGAAAATAGCATATTTAATTTTATTTGATAGTAGTCTTTTCTAGCATAGCCACTTGCTCGTATGTTCTATGGGCTATGCTTAAGGACTTAAGCATATCTACAAGAAAATAGCATTTTTAATTTAATTTATGATAGTAGTCCTTTCTAGCATAGCCCCTTGCAAAAGATAATGTTAGATCTAAAAAGAATATCATATCATATAGTCTAATGGTAAAACAATCCAAGACATACAGTTTAAAGTAGTACATTACAAAGATATGTGAAGCACATCATATCACAACACATCATAGGAATCATAAAGAGTCACAGAACAGCCTAACCTACATCTAGTATCTGTGACCTAATGAGCTAGTGTGTGAAGAAATTATGCTTGTGTAGCAAGACTTTGCTAGGTCTTTTTAGTTTAAGTTTCAATTTGGATTTTGAGTTTGTTTGATTTTTACCTTTAGATGGTTTCAATTGAAATGATTTAGTGATTTATTTTTATTTTCATTTCACTTTTATTTGGTTAATGTAAAGTTTAGGTTTTCAAAAATGAAGAGTAAAATAGATTCCACTTTTGGGTGGAACCCATTCTATTCAACATCCTAATCTTTAATGGAATGAAACCTTCATCATAAAATGAAGATCTATCCAAAGGTCTAACTAACATCATTAAGTGTCTTAATTAATCCTTTTAGTTTCATTTAAATAATTTGAGTTTGAATTTAGTTTAGATTTTGGGATTAATTCTTCAATTCTTTATTTTATTTCTTTTGATTTGATTTAATTCTTCTTTAAATCTTGGTTTGGTTTATTTTAGATTTGATCTAATTTGAATTGGTTTGTTTGACTTAGTTTGAATTGGTTTTTGTTTGAGGTATGTTTAAGTTTGTTGAATTAATGTTCATTTTATTTAGTTTAATTTATGTTAACCTAAGGCACTTAGGTCAATGTTTAAATTCAATTTTACGTTAGAATTATTATGGCTTTAAGATTTCATTAAGTATTTATGATTTCATTAACTTAAGCTTTAATTACTTTAAATATGCATTTTTAATTTCCTTGACCCTTAAGTATGAAATGATTAAGTTCTTTGACTTAGGATGTTGGAAAACCATACTATTTTGATGTTTGATTAAGATTAGTTCAAATTATTTCATGATTTGATAAATTTATTAATTTTCTTTATTAATTATTTGATTTATATTGACTTAGGAATTTAGAAATTCAAAAAGGTCAATTGAGTTTGAAATTTTATAGCAACTCCATGCCAATTTCATGTTTCCAAAGCTTCACCTTGATTAGATCCATATTGTTTTAATTATTTCATTAAAACTTAAATTAGGCCTAATTTAATGAAGGTCATTTAGGATTTGATTTTTTTTCTTGATTCCAATCGAAAGATGTTTCCAAAGAGAGTTCATTCATAAGTTTTGACATTTGGTTGATTATTATGATTTAATTAATTTTGAGTTAATTATTTGAATTATTTAATTTAACTAGTTACCTAATTAAGCCATTTGATGATTTATTTAGTTTACACGAGTTTCATTGATGATATTATGTTCATTAGAGGTTTTTAAGATAACTTGAAGTTATTTGATCCATTTTGATGATTTATTCCATTTTATTTTAATTTATTTAATTAAAATTGTGATTTGGGATTTGAAATTTAATTTTCAAGAATTACATTGCAATAATTCATGAAAAGTTTCCCAAAGGTGTGTTTTAACCTTAATTTTAGTTCCCCAAAGTTTTATTTAAATTGGAATAATAGTTTATGATTAATTAAAGTTTAATTGATTTCATTCAGAGTCAAATTAAGGCTAAAATACCCAAAATTAATTATGGATTTTAATTTCAATGGATTCCTATCATCAAGATGAATTCATTGAGCCCAAGTTTGTATTTTTTGGATTTGTATTTAATTTTCTATGATTTTTTTATTTTTTTTCTAATTTTTAATTTATTTTAAAGGATTTTATCATTTAAAGAAGGTGAGCCAATA